>OX442359.1:25991638-26098274 GCA_949357725.1 Hyperoplus immaculatus
TGGAGAGGCGGCTAAGAGGGGGGCAGGGTATAAAGACAGTCATTTGCAACTCATTCTGCAGTGTGTGTGTGTGTGTGTGTGTGTGTGTGCGTGCGTGTGTGTGTGTGTGTGCGTGCGTGCGTGTGTGTGTGTGCATCAATGGCATCAGAAGTTGCAGTGTGAGTGTGTTTGTTGGCAGGCTGTGTGTGCTCATCCATCAATGTGCCAGGCCTGATTAGCCACACAACGCTGTGCTCCAGCCTAGCAGATGGCACCACATAATCACCCCCAAGTGTGTGTGTGTGTGTGTGTGTGTGTGTGTGTGTGTGTGTGTGTGTGTGTGTGTGTGTGTGTGTGTGTGTGTGCATGCTTGTGTGCGTCTTCACCCACTTCCAACAGGTCTGCCTGCCTAGCACCTGGCCTGGCACACAGCCAGAGACACACACACAAACAAACTCCCCCCCAATAAGAAAAAAAATCTGGAGAGTAAGGAAGCATATCACCCTGACAAGAGGAGAGGGAGCCGACTACAGAGCGACCAAACAAGTGTGTGTGTGTGTGTGTGTGTGTGTGTGTGTGTGTGTGTGTGTGTGTGTGTGTGTGCATCTGGTAAAGTCATGCTGTGTGTACAGGTGGACAGCCAGACTCAGAAAGCATGACACCTGCCACTCATCTCCATGGCCTGGTTTCAAAGCAACTCTTTTACCTAAAATAGTTTGGCATCCATGTATTTTCTGAACTCTGGGTAGTATTACTTTAATTGGTTAAATAGGTGTTCAAACTGTCCATGGTCCCAGCCACTAGGTAGCAAGGTGTTTCATATGGTTGTGTGTGTGTGTGTGTGTGTGTGTGTGTGTGTGTGTGTGTGTGTGCGTGTGTGTGTGTGTGTGTGTGTGTGAAGCCTTACTTGTTACAGTGATGTTTCAGGTGTCTCTTGTAGCTATCCTCTGCAAGCAAGTGGTCAGGATTGCAGCTGGCCAGCCAATCAGCTCGTGGCATTTGTGGAGGCGGGGCTTGGGGCTTCCCCTTCTTGCCCTTCCTGCCCCGAGGGACTGGGGTAGAGAGACCTGCAGAGAGAGAGAAGGGAAGGCAAGGCTCATGTCAAACATTGCTGCGTTCAGTTATCTAATGATGTAGCACTAGCTGGGATAAGGGCCGAGTGTCAAAGCTCAATAGTGCCTGTCCGTAGAACACATTTTTAATATTTTTTGGCATGTTTTCCTTTGTTTTCCTAAAACTCTCCTGTACTTTAGTATGTGTTGTAGTAAAAATAGAAAGTATGTGATTTGGAACGCAGGGATAGTGTAGGGAGGGGAATGACATGCAGAGAACGACCCGGGCCGGACTCCAACCAGGGTCTGCTGCGACGAGGACTGAGCCTCTATGGAAGATGCTCTCTAACCACTACACCATAAGCGACCCCCCCCCCCCCCCCACCATACTCTGGAATGATGCGGTGTGTGTGTGTGTGTGTGTGTGTGTTACCAGAGTGGTTGGTGAGGGTCTTGGTGGAGCCGTCTTCACTGGGAGTGATCAGGTCCCAGATGAAGCTCTTGATGTTCTCGTCTCCTCTGTAGTGCAGCAGACAGTAGGCCAGCAGCGCGCGGCAGATCTTCTCTACATCCGCCTCCTTCAGGGGACGCTTGAAACGCCCGTGATTCAGGATGTCACTCCACCTACCCCAACTACACACACACACACACACACACACACACATGGAGAAACAAGCCTGTCAATGTCTGGATATACCAAGCAGAATATGACATATTTAATATTTAAAGGCAAGTTTATTTATATAGCACAATTCAGACACAAGGCAAAGTGCCTTACAGGGGCAAGATCAAAATACATAATACACATTAGAAAAGCCAATGAATAGAATAAAACATTTAAATACAATACAATTACAGGTTAAAATGGAACAGAAAAGTCTTCAGACTTGATTTAACCCATTGATGACTATGGCAATCTAGGATGCATGTCCTTAATGCCTGAGGGTTTTCTGAAAAAATAGTATGAATTGTAAAGTCTACCAAAACCTTAATATCTAAGCCTGTGCAGCACATAGAAACATGAAATAAAATACATTTAAAAGTTGAGGTTCACAGGTTTTATTTAACCATGCTCCCTTAGCGCTTACAAACCAACACATTTTTCTAAAAATCGTCAAAATTAGATGGGGGAGAAAAAAAATTAATAAATAATATAAAATATTTAAAAATAATGTGCTAAACGAGGTTATAATCCTGCTTCCTTTTAGCATGTATAGTAGTGACTGAGTGTGCAGTGGAGGGATAAAGATAGATAGATATAGGAAGGAGAAGATAGCTTTATTTTATCATTTAGTTCAGTTATCACTAGCACCATAAATCCGACTTCCCAGTACAACTGGAACGCAGACTGACTCCTGCTGGGAGCCGATCAGCTGGTCCAAACGGCTGTATACCACAGAGATGAAAACGAAACTGAAACTTAACTATCGCCTGGCTGGGCTGAATTTGAGTTGGAGCAGCAAAATATAGCCTAAATTCATAAATATTGTCAATAAATAGATGCAATGTGTTGTGTGATTTTCGTCAGTAGCCTATAGTAGACCTAAATTCTGCGCTCTTCATGTCCATGCACAGTGTGTATTGAGTTTATTTAAAGACATTTGGAAATGGGGCTGCCCTCAGTTTCCCATGCACTGTGTATAGTCTATAGTCTATTTCAGCCCTGTGGAAATAAAGATAGCTGGACAAGAGTTCTTCTGTTTCGTTCCCTCACTGCATTTAAATGCATTCACTATATTACAGAGAAATATGTCTCGTTAAAGAAAAAGAGCTCCAAGCCCAACCCAGAGGACCCTGCCTAATATTTTATTTTAAATAAATATTTTTATGGAAAATCCATGTGTCTTTCTTCAATAGCTTCTAATTCATCCGACCCAGTGTCTCCAAAATATTTGTTCACACAAAATTCCTCAGATTTAGGCTCTATTTTCCTCTGAAAGTGCACCAGATTCATGCATTTCACTTCAAAAAGGTTAAAAAAAAATCTCCCGGGCATACACCCCCGGACCCCCCTAGGAGGGTCAGGATCTCTGCTGGCTACTAATTTCACCTAGCAGGACATTGGAGGCACTAGCGAAAAAACACTGGGTGGGTGAATGACAATTAACAATAGTCAATAATTTGGGCAAGTCTTTCTGCCTATCTCTCTCACTCCATTGCACACTCAGTCACTGCTATCCATTCTTAAAGGAAGCAGGATTAAACCACTTAATAAAGATGTTAAAATGTATTTTAAAAAAGCTAAACAAAAACATACTTTGATAAAGATGTTAAAATGTTTCAAAAATATGTTTAAAATGTGTCAAATAATGATAAGATCTTTCAAAACACACAGGGATATTGAAATTCCGCTGAAATTTGTTCTCTGAGGGGGGGGCTCACTCTCTCACACTTTGAAAACCCCCTGCTCTATAACAAGAGTGAGGCACGCAGGCACGCACACACACACACCCGAGCAAGAGCGACCCTAAAGGCTGACGTGGTGGGCAGCTTCCCTCACACTGTCTCCATGTCAACTACAATCTTTCAACTGCTGCTTCCCAATCTTCAGTGAAGCGTGTGAGCCAGTCTCACTCGCAATGATTTCAGACAGGGGGGAAAATGGAGGATGAGGGTGAGAGATAGAGAGAGAGAGATAGAGAGAGAGAGATGGATGGATGATGGGAAAAGACAACAGAGTGCTGGGGCAGAGGGGACAGGCTCCCAGTCAGACAGAGTGTGTTTTTGTGTCCTACAGCCTCAGGCCACGAGGCTAGACTGGAACAATAACAACGCTGACATCTCACTAGCACCACTGTTCAGTCTCACACACACACACACACACACACACACACACACACACACCAAGTCAACCATGGAAATGGAAAGGCTCACCCAATAATCAGTATCTGTGGTAAGTGTGTCAAGTTTGCCATTGTGACTCTTATGTACTAGTGGAAGTCTGAGAAAAAAATTCTCCTCTTTCACTGCACAGATTAATAGACACTCATTCTGAACACTGGTCTTTAAATCTTAATGAGAACCATAACATGAATCATGATCCGCTTCGTGTGCGTACCGTTTGTGCAAAAAAAAAAAAAATCCAGTGTTAATACACAGCCTAGGCTTTGTAAACGGCCATATTGCTAGCTAAGCTGGACCCCTTTTGCTTACATATCAGTCAACAGAGCCTAGGCGATGTATTAATGGACAGGTAGCGGATTGTGAGGAGATATTCGCTTATTTTGACAACAAGTGTTCTCCTGAATAGCTGACTCCAACTTTAACCCATTGACGCCTGATGCTGCGCGACAGACAGGAGATGCATGTTGCATTGCGCAGCCTCAGGCATCAATGGGTTAAAAGGAATAGCAATAAACAGATGCCTCTTGACTCTTTTTAAAAGTGTGCGTGTGACAGGCTCTGATCAGTCAATTGTGCATATGTGGGCTAAAACCTTGCGCCATGCTCTCCAAGGTCACCTTGTGTGCACTGGAATAAGCATGCTCAGTGGATACTAGTGTGTATGTGTGCATGAATGTGTTTACAGGCCGCCCTGATTAGTGGCTGAGTGTTGATGGCCTTGAGTGCAAAGATTGCTGTCGACTAAATCACTTCATGTGCAGGTCTGCATCCATTAACTCTTTTACACACACACACACACACACACACACACGACTCCACATCCGAAAAAAAAAAAACTTAAATAGGTTTTTCTTTTCCTTCACTATTTTACTCCAGTGGGGCTTTGTTCTCCCACGGTCCTTTTTGTTACTGTGAACTCAAAAGCAAAAGCTTTCTATAAACAAATGTCATGTCCTATTTATAGAGATGATTGCATATAGGCCAGTGTTAAACATTGTTATTGGTCTGATTGTGGAGTAGTAACCATGTGACTGACCCGTAGACCAGCAGGTTTTTCTCCACTCTGAAGCACTCAGATCTGGGGTAGCCCTGGGCTTTGTCCTGGGGCCGTCTGGATTTGGACGAGGGTTTGCTGGGCTCGTCTTCGTCGCTCTCCAGCTCGGAGAACTCCATCATCTCGTCCTCCTTGGCGCTGCTGAAGTGGCGCGTCTGCTTCCTCACCCGTGGCGTGTCGATCACCAGCGTGTTCTGGAGACAGAGGCAATGGAAATGTTTTAGTCCATTTAGGGGCCTAGGTGTTCATCGCTTCTGGAATAGAGGATCTTTATTTAAAAAAAATAAATAGATAATTGGCCAAGAACCTGGTTTCAATTACAGATGGCCTCCAATCCAACAATATGCAAAGCGCCCACTGCTTTGCAAGCCGTTTGTAAATATCTTGTATACTCTGACTTCTATGACGAGTGTGAACGCTGACTAATTGGCTATTTGGCCCTGTGTCTCATTCATAAAGCTGTGTATTTTGTTGCCCGGCTCAAGCATTAACCGGCATTAATTATGTTGTCTACTGAATTACATTTTTCTTCAATTAATTTGCTTTCCTCCCCCTCTCCTCCTTGCAATTTCATTAATATGCGCAAACAGGGGCAGTAGTTAGTTCCACAATTATCACAGAGCGCTGCAGTCATTTCCATTTGAAGATCACACAATAAGGGAATCCCGGGGGAGCGGGCCGTATTCACGCTCGTAAAGCTGGATTAAGTGTTCCAGTGGAGGGCCCTCCACTAGAGAGGGAGCGCAGAGGAAGGAGGAGGAATCAGGGGGGACAGATACACACATGAAAAACAAAGTGAACAAATGTGGAGAGGGAAAGAAAGCAAAACATATAAAAGATGCTGGTTAGCAGAGCGCTCAGTGTGTGGAAGAATGTGACTGAGCTTGTGTGTGTCTGTTTGTGGTATGTGTCCGTTTGTGTGTGTGTGTATGTGAGCGCTAGCCTAAGTGATATCTCTGTACCCTCCAGGCATCTGCGCTCTGTTAAGTGGAGCTAAGCAGCTTACACTCTCGCGCTCAAACACACACACCAGAGCAGGGAAACAGGGGTAATTAAGGAAGAGTGGAGATTCCCAACTGTCAATATTAATCTCTCTCTCTTTCCGCTTCCCGAATGATCTTGCCATCTCAGTCTCCATCTCATTTTATTACTCTTAGCTTGTGGTGATAGCACTGACAAATGACCAATGCTAGTCCCCTTTCTATAAGGGGACACAACTGTGTGTGTGTGTGTGTGTGTGTGTGTGTGTGTGTGTGTGTGTGTGACTCTGTACATCAAAGTATTTGTTGGGACAGCATGAAATGTATGTGGCTTTGGCTATATATTTTTCCTTGTGCTGGTTTGTTCCTGTGAGTATTGTGTGTGTGTGTGTGTGCGCGCGAGTGTGCGTGTGTGTGTGTGTGAGTGTGTGTGTGTGTGTGTGTGTGTGTGTGCGTGCGTAGTACCCGTCCATTGACGGCGTCCAGGTCCAGCTCAGCCTTCTTGGCCCATTTCTGCCAAAAGTCTGGATCCTCCAGAGAAATGTCTGTCCGGTTCCCCTTTGCCACAAAACTGGCCTACAGACAAAAGGGGACACGTGTTGATTAATGCCAGGTTAACGTCACTGACATATTACAGAGCGTGCGTACAGTACAGTGTGCACAGCCTATGAGGGAGTATTGCCATAGTGGGTGGTGTGGAGTAAAGCCTGTACCTTAGCAAAGGTGGAGCCCTTGCCCTCGTTCTCGATGGTGATGGTGTGGGTTCTTCTCTGGAGGATCTGGTCGATGTCCTCCTCACAGAACTTTGAGCCTTCGTCCTCCTCGTCCATCAGAGCTCCATACGCTCCCTTTCTCAGAAGGTCCTCCACCTCCTTCTTAGACAACTGCTGCACCTGAAGACAAACAAACAGGGTGTTAGTGAGTATACAAATACTGAGTGAAACAGAAAAATCCCATTTCTATATTTTGTGCTCGTAGGTATACTCTGATTTTGAGGTTTGAATACAGATCGAAGAACATTGTGTGAGTGTGTGACCCACCATATGAACGATCCTTTTAAAAATGAGGGCACTGAGCATGTCGACATAAAAGATGGACTCAGTGAATTCTGGAGGAACTCGTTGTCAAAAAACTGTCAAAATCAGTCAATATCTCCTCATGATCCGCCACCTGTCCGTACTATGTGTGTGCTTTAGAAAAAGGAGGTTGCTAGCAGCCACGATGGGCACCCTTTGTTTACATACCTGTTGAGTACTTTGTTATCATAATTATTATTATTAATGTATATGTTGATTGTTCGAGTGAATTCAAAAATCATATCAGAGCTTAGGCTGGATGGATGGGTCAAATGAATTGATGTTGATCCAGAGTCGCTGACTCCACCTTTACCAGAGATTGTACAGATATGCGTGTCTCACATTGCTGTTGGCGTTCTCCCGTCCACTCATGCTCTGGAGCACAGCCCTGTCCAGACCCAGCTTCAGACTGGCCTTGTCGAACATCTCCCTCTCGTAGCTGTTCCTGGTGATCAGACGGTAGATCTTCACCGCCTTGACCTGCCCGATACGATGACACCTAGCCTGGGCCTGGGAGGAGGGGACAGACACCAACATTGGTTTTAGCAAAAATACATTAGACTTTTCATGTCCGTCCACAAGGGCTGTGTATAGGCAAGGACGTCACGACATGATATATCCCGATACGATGCATATTGCGATATGCATACTGGGTTATAGAGTAGGGTAAAGTTAGAGTAGATGTAGAATAGAGTAGATGTAGGGTAAAAGTAGAGTAGAGTAAATATGATTTAGGCCATTATGCTATGAGGCTAACTAATAGCTTATGAAAAGGTGACGTTACCTGCAGGTCGTTCTGAGGGTTCCAGTCAGAGTCAAAGATGATGCAGGTGTCTGCAGCGGTCAGGTTGATGCCCAGGCCTCCAGCTCTGGTACACAGCAGGAACACAAAGCGATCAGAGTCCGGCTTGGAGAAGCGGTCGATGGCGGCCTGTCGCAGGTTACCCCGAACCCTGCCGTCTATACGCTCGTAGGGATAGCTGGACAGAGTGAGGGGAGGACAGAGGGGAGTTATTTTCCGTTTCATTTATATCACATCAATCAAAAAGTGTTTTTAAAAGGTGCTATATAAATAAAGATATTATTATTATTATTGTCAGTGTGCTCACCGTCTCTGGATGAGGTAATCCTCCAGGATGTCCAGACAGCGGACCATCTGACTGAACACCAGCACCCTGTGTCCGCCTGCCTTCAGCTTGGGCAGCAGCTTGTCGATGAGCACCAGCTTGCCGGCCGCCTGGATCATGGCCTGGAGGGGCATGTCCGGTTGGTCTGTACCGTGGGTCTCCCTGAACTCCTCCGCTATCTTCTCCTCCGCTCCTGGGACAACAGAAGGAGGCATTTAAAAAGGAATCAGGAATCAAAATGGGAAAATCACTTTTGGAACATGAAAAAGTTTGGTTAGCAGAAATCAAAAAATAATAAAATGTTGAACTATTCCTTTAATACTTTAAAGTGTGTGTGTGTGTGTGTGTTTGTGTACCATTAATGAGGTAGGGGTGGTTGCAGCATTTCCTCAGCTCCATCATGGTGTTGAGGAGGTTGGGGACATTGCCTCCCCCCCCTCCTCCTCCTCCCCCTCCCCCTCCTCCTTTGGACAGGAAGGCAAAGTTCTTCTCCAGGATGGCCCTGTAGTACTTCTTCTGGATGTTGGTCAGCTCCACCTGAACACAACAATAAACATGCAGTTCATTTATCCTTTGTTGAGACTTGAATGTTGGTAACGTCTTATACACACTACACATGGGACTTTGAGACATAGCTGATGAAAGCTCGGTCCTACCTCAATGATGGTCTCTTCTTTAGGGGCCAGGTTCTTCTCCACGTCCTCCTTCAGTCTCCTCAACATCATGGGCTTCAGAATGGCCTGCAGATTTTGAACCTGAGACGCACAGACAACAAGGTTTAAACACATGATTGGGTGTGGGAATTTAAGAGGGCATGGGAAGTTTTAATGGACCACAGCTCTGCTCCTATTTTCCCACAGTACAAATAGACCCTGCGTTCCAAATCACATACTCTTTCTTTTGACTATAATACACACTAAAGTACAGAAGAGTTTAAGGGCCACAGCAGAGAGAAAAACATTATCCAAAATGCTATCAGACTTAGTGGGGCATTTATGTATTTTCAGCATACGACAATTGCCGTGCAAGTATTGGGACATCCTAAATCTTTTGCTGGCATACTAAATAGTAGGGAAGTATGGGTATTGGAACGCAGGGAGAGTTTTCCAGTTTACCTGTTCTTCAGTCTTAAGGTCTCCAAACTCAGTCATAAAGGTGGCTTCAGAGGGGAAGCGCTCGGGCTCCAGGAAGTTGAGTAAGCTGAAGAGCTCCTCCACCGTGTTCTGCAGAGGAGTTCCTGTCAGCAGGACTTTGTGCTCCTGGAGGAAGGAAGGAAGGAAGGAAGGAAGGAAGGAAGGAAGGAAGGAAGGGAGGAAGGAAGGAAGGAAGAAAGGAAGGAAGGAAGGAAGAAAGAAAGAAAGAAAGAAAGAAAGAAAGAAAGAAAGAAAGAAAGAAAGAAAGAAAGAAAGAAAGAAAGAAAGAAAGAAAGAAAGAGAGAGAGACAGACAGTCAGCCCGCGCTCAGTGTGCCAAGAAACTTATATAGATTTCATTTATATGCTTGCACTACTTTTGGGTTTATCTGTGTCTCAGGTGTTCCTCTCGTCACTGGTGTGTTTCTCTTCTATATCTTCTTCTTCTATATTGTATTGTTTAGGAATGTCATGGCCAAATGACTGCTGCTTGGAATTGTTGTGCATGTGATAAGATAAAACCATGTTGAACTCTGTTGAACTTGTCTTGACCACTACTCACCATGTCCAACATCTTCAGTCCTTCCAGTAGTTTGCAGTTGCGGTTCTTGAGGCGGTGGGCCTCGTCTATGACCACACAGCGCCACGGCACGCTGCGCAGCTCGGGACAGTCCGTCATGATCATCTCAAAGGTGGTGATCAGCGCGTGGAAACGATACGCTCCTTTGATGATCTTACCCTGGAGGGAGGGAGAGGAAGAGGACAAGAAGGAAGGTCCATAAGAATGTTCAAAACATGCCTGTCCCATATCCCTTACCGAGGGGCCAAACCGTTTTGAGGGCAAAAGTAAAGGGCATCAGCTGTGGGCCACGACAGCTCTGAATTGCGAGCTCGTAAATATACCTTGTTTTACCACTGAGCAGCACAGTTCGGTACGGAACGGTTTGGTAAGGAAAGGTAACCCTAAGGTCTGGTTTGCCTTTCCACTGTCGACCGTAACCTAACCTGGTAAGCAGGGTTTATGCTGGACGACGATAGCCACAGCCAGAACTGTTAAACGGCACTGGCCAAAACTATGTTGACATCATAGAGCCGCGACACAGTGTAGTCTGAGAGGGAAGACACAACACAGTAAACTAAGAGCATAACACAGGACCCTTAACTCTTGCCGAGGTGATAACACATTGCTGTCTATCTCACGCACGGAAATGATGATTCTGTCGACCAATCAACGGACGGCAGTGTGTAGCTCCACAAAAAAGAGGGCCTACAGCACAGTTTACTTATTTTGGTACCTTGACAGTGGAAACGCAAATTGAATACATGCCGTGCCAAAGTGCTTGATGGAAAGGAGGGTATAGCGGCTTAAGATAAAATTGGACTTGTGGAAGTTCAATCTGTAATGTTGTGCCGGTTTTATTCAGCCAAACCAGGTGTAAAAACACAACAACAAAACACTCCCTTCTATTATCAAATGATCAAATGAGTAATCCGTCTAAGACCCTGAAGCCACGACCATATGTAGCTAGAGATAGTCCCCTCTGTGTGTGTAGCGAAGCAGGTGGGACACACTGTCCACAGCGACCTTGAGGATTACCACAGCCCTGGATTAGGAACAAGCAGCTAGCTAAGGACAGTGCTACTACAGCGAAAGAGGGCGTCAGACGGACAGCGGTTAGCAGCACTGTACAGCCAGAGCTTACAGTTGTATGGCTTACAGCGAGAAGACTGGAGTAAAGAGCTTAGGCAGCAAGACAGGAGCCCTGTCCAGCCCTGTGCAGCTGGCTCAGGAGAGCTGAAGTTCTGCTGACTGGCTCACACAGCTGCATCTCATTTCTTTCACATCACATCCTCCTAGTTTCTCTGCTGACGGGGTGTGTTGTCACTGAGGACAGGCCACACGGACTGGCCATACATTTATTTCATATTTTGATAACAGCAAAATGACACTTATTTACTACACACACAAAAGACAAAGGCACCCTGGCTCTGATCGCTTTCCTAAGAGATCAAAATGTCAACTAATCAAAAATGGACTTTTAGCAATTCCTTCTAGTATAACTGATGTAGCACCGATTCACAAATTGTATATTATCAATCACTCATTCACTTAAAAGCAGGTCAACTTGAACTTTTCCGGCTACTACTACTCTGTGTATCATCTCCTTTCATTCCACAGTCAAAGCCCTGACATGGAGCCCTATGAGCAGCCCTGTGTACCTGTGTGTCTCTGTAGTACATCTCGTAGGCCTGGATGGTCTTGCGGCTGGCCTGGCTGCCGTGGTACACCACAGCGTTGAGCTCCGTCCAGGTCCTGAACTCCCTCTCCCAGTTGGGGATGGTGGAGAGCGGGGCGATGACCAGGAAGGGCCCCTCGATACCCTTCATCAACACCTCGTTGAGGAATGTGATGGACTGGATGGTCTTCCCCAGGCCCATCTCGTCAGCCAAGATACAGTTACGTCTGTGGAGGGGAAAAAAGAACTACAATCTTTAAAAAGGTCCGCTGTGCTACCACATGTACAGGCTGTCTATAGCAGTCAGCGGCTCATGCTAACAACATAAAGTGAAGGGTGACTTACGTGTTGTACCAGTTGAAGGTCAGCCAGTTGAGGCCTTCCAGCTGGTATTCCCTGAGTGCGTTGCTGTTCTTGTAGTCTCTGGATCCGTCCAGCTTCTTCCAGTCGGCTACAGGAGGCCGGTCCTAGACAAGCGGAATAAGAAGGGTTAATACACAGTATTGAGTCTCAGCAATCCCTTACTGTCAGCCTGGTCCTACCAGACCATCGTACTTCATTTCATTTGTACAGAAGGTCTTGAATCGCTCAATTGACAAACGTGAACCCACTTGAAAGCAGGTGTCTGTTGAAGTTTAAAACTATTGGATCTGCCAACCAATCGCATAACGTTTGGTCGTGACGTACGTCATGCGCCGGCTTCTGACTACAACTGAAATTAACTGAAACTGGCGCACGTCATTGTTCTCAGCCACTCCCTCTGTTCGCTGATTGGACCGGTAAAAAATCTACAGGAGAAAATTCACGAATATACCGCGGACCCAGACTGACTACTGAAGGGACATGAAAATTGAGCAGGTAGGTAGGCGGGCGGTGCCAGGCTACCTTACTGTAACAAAGGTCAGAGAGGGTTTGACGGACCCATGCAGAGCTCAAAGAGTCATTTGATCAAGTTGACAGTGAATTATTTAACAACTGTTTGGAGAAATCAATGACTTGAGGCTAAAAAGTCAGTTTTCTTTACTGTTCACCTGATTCAAACAAACCTAGGAGGAGGCTCAGAATAGAGGGCTAGATTAGCTAAGTCACTTTGGTTTATATAAATCCCTAAATGGTGCTTTATTGGCGAGTCCCCCGAGCCACACTGGGTCTGAAAATATATGTCTATAAATACATATAATATAAATTCTTAAAACTACAGAGCATTTCCACCACGGTCCTTAAGGAGAAACAGTAGGCAGCAGTTAAATAGACGGAGGCAGGGAGAATAGGGAGTGATGGACGGAAAAGACCACAGCCAGTCAGCTGCTTCTGTTCAGCATTAAACACACTGTTAGTGGTTTGGCCCGGGCCGCAAGAGCAGGGTGTGTGTGTGTGTGTGTGTGTGGGTGTGTGTGTGTGTATGTGTGTGTGTCTGTGTGTGTGAGTGGGCGTGTGTGGGCGTATGTGTGTGTGTCTGTGTGTGTGGGCGTATGTGTGTGCGCGAGTTTGTGTGTGTGTGTGTGTGTGTGTGTGTGTGTGTGTGTGTGTGTGAGAGAGTCAGAGTGTGTAAGACCACAAGAACGTGGCCCTGTGGAGAGCAGTTAAAAAGGAGCTGTAAATCTGGAAGAAGGAAGGAGCCGGCGGCAGGCCAACACACACAAACACACACACGCCTATTGGGAGGAGAATGGACGACACACAGACACACACAGAGAGCTACTTACCACTTTCTTAGTGTTGGGTGTGCGTGCTGCGATGCGTTCATAGTCCTCTATCTTGGACTGGTCGATGTCGGCCTTCAGTTCCCAGGTGGAGTCCTCGTAAGCCAGACTGCACCATTTCACCAGATATAAAGTCACCGTCTGTACACACACACAGAGAAACAGGAGGGAGGTTTGGTGAGTGTGAGTGCGTGCTTGTGGCTCAAAGCCCATGAAAGATGACAGGAAGAGATCAAAGCACCTCTCCGTTTTCGTCGGGGCTCTCTGAGATGTCCAGGACACGGTCCACCTCCACATAGTCCGGGTTAAAAGACTCGTCATCCATCTGCAGAGAGAAGCAGAGGGGAGTTTGACTGTCTGCAGCAGGGAGACCCTCTCATATTAATGTGGCTTATTAGGGCCGAGGCCACGGGATCTCATGTTCATAGTCAATGATTGAGGAGGACATGTTTATGTGCTTGGAGCGTTTTTTTTTTGTTTTTGTTCAAACACTTTTCTACTAAATGGAACCGGCTGTACTGTACTGTTTGGTTTTCTACTAGGCCTATGTAAAATAACCTGGTATCTACTCTTTTGGTCCCTACTCTGTTAAGGGAATCCAGGTACTAAACGGTGACGTGAAATAATGCAGACCACTGATTGGTCAGAGAGTCCTGCACAACAAACCAAGCCAAGATGCTAGCGGTCACAGTTTATGAGCTTGTTGTCGAGTAGAGTATAGCAGAGTAAAGCTGGTACTATGTGCTGTAAAAGCACCATTATGTCAGGCCCTAGCTAATGGGCTAATTGTAGTGCAGAGTTCAGGGCTTACCTCGGTTATAAAGCTGTTGAGCATGAGCTGCTTGGCCCGATACCTCTTGACCTTCTGATGGATCCTCTTGTCCTTCTCCAGCTCCTCCAGGTCGGCCCAGCGACAGTGGAGGTACGAGCTGAGACACAAGACCCACACACACACTCAGTGGACCATATCGCTCATATCAATAGCAAAGAGTACAGGAGAGCACAGCTGCTAGTAAAGATGAAAAGCCCTACTGTCAAACACTACAGAGGTGGACAGAGGGGAAGAATGGGTCATTACTCACAAGCCCTTGAACTTGACGTAGAACTCCTCCACGTCCACTTCATCCCCCGACTCCAGCTGGGGAAAACAGACAAGAAAAGAAAAAGTTACTATTCAGAGCAAATATAGCGAGTGCATGGTGGAAGAGCAGAAGTGGCTTTTCTTTGCTCCACAACATGTGGTTGAATTAGTGGAGCGGTGCAGAAGGAGCCTGCAAACCAGTTTCACACCGACGCGTCAGTCAACAGAGTGAGTCTCCCTGCCTAACACCCTCACTCTGGGGAGGGGGGGGGGGGGGGTATCGCTTCATTCACATCTTGTCAAGCTTCCAGATATGTGTGTTCTGGATATGTCCAATGTGGATCAAGTAGTCACATTGCATTTCATGGCGAGAACAAATGGACACATTTAATATCAAGAAACCCATTAATAGTCGGGGTGTGAAAAAGGGAAAATACCAGAGCAGCCGTTCCTTGAAGCGCAGCCATCCACTTCCATTCACCCTTACTACTGTAACACACACACACACACACACACACCCTCCACCATGCTACTACTACTGTAACACACACACACACACACACCCTCCACCATGCTACTACTACTGTAACACACGCACACACCCTCCACCATGCTACTACTACTGTAACACACACACACACACACACCCTCCACCATGCTACTACTACTGTAACACACACACACACACACCCTCCACCATGCTACTACTACTGTAACACACACACACCCTCCACCATGCTACTACTACTGTAACACACACACACCCTCCACCATGCTACTACTACTGTAACACACACACACCCTCCACCATGCTACTACTACTGTAACACACACCCTCACCCTCCACCATGCTACTGCTACTGTAACACACACACACACACACCCTCCACCATGCTACTACTACTGTAACACACACACACACCCTCCACCATGCTACTACTACTGTAACACACACCCTCACCCTCCACCATGCTACTACTACTGTAACACACACACACCCTCCACCATGCTACTACTACTGTAATGCCATGAATCATCAATCACACACCCAGCCTGAGGAAACGCTAGCCTGCCGTCTGGCGTAGCTAGCATTGTGGTTTTGGATGTGTGCCAAGCCCGGGGTCAACTCTGAATGGAGCTGTGTGTGTGTGTGTGTGTGTGTGTGTGTGTGTGTGTGTGTGTGTGTGTGTGTGTGTGTGTGTGTGCGTGCGTGTGCGGCGGAGGTGGGGGGGGGGCATTGGCAGCTGGCTAGCAAAGGAAAGTTGGCTGGTGACTATATGTGCGTGAGTTGGCTCAGGGATGAGCTTTCTTTAGACTCGCCGTCTAAAACAAAGCTGGGCAGACACACTCAGTCAGTCAGTCAATCAAGACACATGCACACTCCGAACGCACACACACAAACTGAAATACAAGTACTCTTGTCTCCGCTTACCGAGTGAATACATGTGTGCGTGTGTGTGTGTGTGTGTGTGTATAATCTGCTTAGGCCAGCTGTGGAGCGGCTAATCAGATGACGTAAACCATGACTCGAGCCAGTGTGTCTCTGTGTGTGAGTCGCGTGTGTGTATGTGCTGTCTGCGTGTGTATGCGCGCGCGTCTCACCTTTTTTTTGCCGATGCGTTTGGCCATGATCTTCTCCACAATGGGCCCTTCAATATCAGCCACATCCTGGAAACACACACACACACACACAACAACCAAAGTGTTACAACATGATCCAGCCTCATCCGACATCCAACTGCAAAGTCACAATCAAGGCAAAAAAAAAATCTCATGGTAGACAACTCCATAGTTGATATCTGTGCATCTATACCATACCATTTAACTGTGCTAGCTTGAACACATTGCATTAGTCAGAACACATGGCCATTCACAGTGACTGAAGCAATAGTGTTAGGTGTACCTGTGATGGGGACTTGGATGTTGGTGAGTCGTCTCCACTGTCGTTGTCAGAGATCCTGAACTCTGGGTCCTCTGTGTATCTCTTCCTCTTCACCTGACGGCTGGAGCGGCGCTTCTGGTGGACACAGGCAAGAGTTTTGGACATTAGATAGACCCTGCGTTCCAAATCACATAGCTTTTCTTTTTACTACACTACATACTAAAGTACAGAAGAGTTTGAGGGCCACAGGAGAGAAAACCAACTGAGCTAAGGGCGCCCCTACTTTTACTCATTTATTTCATCATAACATTGCGCCTTGATCTTGCTTTTATATCCGTCTCATCCCTGGTTGTTTTCATACGGAGGCTCCGTTGATGTGACGTCACTTGGTACGCACTGGATTATGGGTCAGAATCGCCCAAATAGGATGCTGTTTTCAACACTAAAAATCTCGGGCCGGATGTAGTAGACATCCGGGTCTTTCTAACCATCCTAAATCTGGACACAAGAATCGGGACATCCTAAATCTTTTTTCTACCATACTAAATAGTAAATAGTATGCGATTCGGAACGCAGGGTACATGGCTGTGTATGCTTCTCATTCAGCAGGCCATCCTCTTGGAAAAACAGACTTCATTTTCATTATTCATTCTGCTCTTCCATATGGTCCTCCATATTGACTTTGAAGAGAACGTCACCCAATTTGGTCGGGGCTGAAAATGTTGCCAAATAACGTGTTAAAAAAAGCCCTGTAATGAACAAGCTAAAGAGGTCACACTGCTGCTAAGGTGCTTTCCTTGTTTGAATGAGAGCCACAAAACTCTTTATCCAGCTAATAGCCAGATGCCGCTCTGTTTACACATGGCCCACATTATTACATTTGCACGGGGGAAAAAGTTTAATCTGTTTGAGGAGGGGATACACAGGGGAGTTCAGGCTTGTTCCTCCCAAACAGACCCTTTGATTCATAACCAGCACTTGTAAAGCACAAGTGTGTAATGCATATCGCTAGCATCATAGCATAATTGCCTAAATCATATTTACTCTACATCTACTCTATTCTACATCATATTGTAAGGGTCATAGAGTAGGGTAAAGTAGATATAGATGTAGAATAGAGTAGAGAAAATATGATTTAGGCAATTATGCTATGAGGCTAACAATATGCTTTTGTGGATTGCTTTAAAACTGTATGCAAGCAGGGGAATAGTTGCTGATGGTTGCATGATGTGAACTTGGCATTGAGACCCTGTATGCTTGGTCTGTCAACAAGGGTTTGGTTTACAACACAAACAGTGGATGTGCCCCTGGCTCACTGTCTTTACTATGGCTTTCTGCTATATTGCTTGGTGTCCTGGAACTATGCTGCAATGTTTTTGAGTAAGATTCCAGCAATTTTCCACAAAGTTACAATTTTTCAAGGAAAAAGAAGATATCGTTGGCCTCATAGCATAATTGCCTAACTCATATTTACTCTACACTACTTTTACTCTATTCTACATCTACATCACCCTACTCTATAACCCTTAAAATACGACTTAGGCAATTATGCTATTAGGCTAACGAAACGTAGATGTAGAGTAGACATAGAATAGATTAGATGTAGAGTAAAAGTAGAGTAAAGTAAATATGATTTAGGCAAGTATGCTATGAGGCTAACGTTATGTGGAACGTTGAATCAAGCTTTGCAATGGGCTGCTGTGTGTGTGTGTGTGCATGTGATACCTGTACCCCGTCGTCGTCGTCATCTTCAGGAGGGGAGGGGGGTGGAGACTTCACCTCCACCTCCTCGCTGACTGACGGCTCTCTCTTCCTCTTAGAATCCTTCTTAGCAGCACTAGCCCCGCCCTCAGACTCCACCTTCTTACTGCTGGGAGAGAGCAGAGGCAAACAAGACCTTAATATTCACTCAGGTAGAAATAGTGACTTAAAAAACATCTTCACAAATGTTACCTCTTTTACAGTTTGTAGACTATGGATCATTCACGTGTGTGTGTGTGTGTGTGTGTGTGTGTGTGTGTGTGTGTGTGTGTGTGTGTGTGTGTGTGTGTGTGTGTGTGTGTGTCTCCCTGTCTGTCCCAGGGCGGTCGCCATGTTTGATTTATCCATTTAGAAATCATTAGTGTGCCTCAGGCTCTGGCACACAGGGGGTTAATATGATGAAAGAGTGCGAAGAGGAGGAGGAGGAGGGAGTGATGTGGAGAGAGATACAGGCACATGGAGGGAGTGAGAGGGAGACAGGCAGGCAGGCAGGCAGGCAGGGAGAGAGAGTGAGAGAGAGACAGAGAGGCCCCAGCTAGGGGAGGGGGAGGGGTTGAAAGGCCCCAAGGCTTCCTCTAATCTCTGGCATGGAAAGAAAGAGGAGCTGGCTCTATCTTTGACACACACACACACACACACTCGCAGAGGAAAGGCGAGAGAACACACAGCAGCCCTCCTGTTACTTTACTGCCATAACCAATCACAATAACAGTCAGATAAGATAGAAAAACTCTATCCATCCATCCATCTATGCAAACAGCAATGTGCTCTGTATTCCAAATGCAGAAAGCCCCTATTACAAGTATCAAGTTGATTAACATAATATATTGTTTGAGGAACATAAAAAGCCTCTTTTCCGCTGAGAGGTACAGTTCTGTTCTGTTTAATTATAATGATTAAATCATTTATTATACACTGTCAAAGCTTGGGTAGCGTACCAAAAAAAAAACCGGAACATACCCATTTTTTCCCACGGGAACCAAACCGAACTGTACTGCTTAGTGGAAGCGAGGCTTTGCTAGTCTTGTTTGGGACTGCACAACTGCATTAGCAGACATACTTTTCCATTCCAGAAACTAAACACACCATTGTGTAACATCCAGACAGCTTTTGAGTCTTAAAGTCCCATAACAGTTGAGAAATAGAAGGAGGGAATTCAATAACGGTATCATCTTCTTACATTGGCCTCCGTCCAACAACTACTTATTTCACTTCCCTTCCCACAGGCCACATACAATGACATAGTAAGTCCTGCTTTCACCTTCTAGTGACACATTTTAAACATCTTCATGTGTGAAATACATTCAAAAGTTCAAAACACAAGGAAAACTTTGAACCGGCGCCTCAGCTGATGTGGTTGGAACCCCCGGTTGTGTGTAACGTTTTTTTCTGTTGAGAGCATCGGGAGAATGTTAGCCAGGCGACAGAGGAGTTTGTTATGGCTGTTTGTTAACTATGTGTGTAGAATTAACATTCATTGGCTACAGCTGTAATCTGCCACCAAGGCAAACAGGAAAAAAACTATGGTCATAAGAAAATACAACTGGGTATGTTTGGTCCACTGCCTTTAGCAGAGAGAGAAGCGATCAGTTAGCATTTGAGCACTGTGAATTCAGCACACCTGGAACTGTTGTTCCTTTAAATGTCACCTATTATGCAAGCTGCTCTTTCTCATGAGTTTTTGACATTAATATGAGTCCCCGGTGTGACTAGAGACTCCCAAAGGATGAGGAAAAAACAACCCTCTTTCTTTTGTTCCACCTCCACCTTTCTGAAATTCTGTTTTGGAAAACCCCAGTCAGACGTATCTACCCTTATGACATCATAAGGAGAAACCACGCCCCCTCACTACCAACCTGACTTAGCACTACCTCCACCTGCGATAAGCACACCACCAGATCCCCCTGATTAAACCGGCGGTTAGATTCAGGGCCAATCAGAGCAGACTGGGCTTTAGGAAGGCGGGGCTGAAATAGACGGGCTCTTAAAATGGAGCATTTCAGACAGAGACTGGAAAGGGGAGACTCAGCAATAGCACTGTGAGAAATATAAAGGGCTTTTGGACACTACACAATGAAATAACAGTTTCTAGTAGGAAAACCAAATTACAATTTTGAACCCAAAAATGAGCATATTACGTGAGCTATAAAACCACAACATACTAATATTAATTCAGTCGATAGGGAGACAGTTTGTTCCACTAACTTGTGATGAAATAGAATTTAGGGAATGTACAAGAGTTGTGTGTGAGCACTGCTGTTCTTCCACAGTTTCTTGCTCTCCTGTGTTGCCCTCTGCAGTACAGTATGCCTCTCTCTCTCTCTTTCTCTCTCCCTCCCTCTCTCCCTCCCTCCCTCCCTCTCGCCCCCTCTCTGTCCCTGGGGCCCTTCTCCTTTCATCCTCACGCCAAGAGCAATCACCATCTCCGTGGTAACGGCTGGTCATGTGACCTGCACCTGTTCCTCTGGCTGGTCGCCACACGCTGAAGCCATCTGGCCCCGCGCACACACACACGCACACACGCACAAACACTTGGCTGCCTTCTCCCCCCTCTTGCTCCTAGCTTCTTCGTTGCCTCCCATCTCCTCTCACTTCATCCCTTCTAACTCTTTCTGCTCAGTTCTAGTCCTCTACATGTTCAGCTCTACAACTCCAACAGTCTCCTATTCTCCATGAAGTTCACTGACTCCCATAAGTCTGTTTGGCTGTAAACACACTGCTTCTGTGTTGTGCTGTCACGCTGCTTCTGTAGCCTCGTTTCCACTGGGTACGCATTTGTTTCCACTGTATTAAGTTGGGAAGGGTACCTAAATAAGCCAACGGTGCCGTACCTATTTTTGCCTCCCTTTGGTTGGGGTACCAAGCCGCCCTGAAGGGTCCCAAAAGGGTGGAGCTACAAACTGCAGTCTGTTGATAGGGCGACAGAATAAGCATTTCTTTGCGAGCGATAAACCGCTGTGTATCGGCAAAGGTAAATAATAATGGTAAAGCATACCATATCTAGGGTTACCGTTTTGTACCAAACTATGCCGTATCCAACCCATTTGTACTGCTCAGTGGAAACGAGGAATAACTTTCAAAAGCAATATACATAGTGGACGTTCAGAACATACTCAGCAAGTGTTAGCTGTGAAGGAGGAAAGTAGTCTAGGGTGGGTTGTTTTTCACCGGGTATCACTTTAAAAGTGGCTGTAATCAATATTTGCATCATAGCAATGCATCAAATGTGACAGTGTCAAACTGTGAGATGATCCCATAGATAAGTAATGATCTGAATCTGCAGCCTCACAGAGCTTTAGAGAGTTTTGGTCCACTTTCATTGAAAACGCTAGAAAAGGCCAACACACAGTACGCATACAGATAACAGGTAGATACTAGCTGGTGAACATGACCCTAAACAAGTGAAAATGTTGCTTGGTAAGCGCTGGATGTACAAATACGCAAAAAATAAATGACGTAATTGTTCGTATTTGAAGGACCTGCTATTAACCCATTGATGACGGCTGCTGCGCGATGCCACATTGGCTCTCCTGCCTGATGCTGCGTCGCGCAGCATTATTACTTTATCTAATTTTCATGGCATTCCCAGCATAGAATGCACTGTCATTGGTTCAAATACACATGAGGTGGGTTTTGTTGATTTTTTTAAGACCACGTGACCACCCAAAAGTTGTGTGGTTTGCCAAAAATCAAGTCAATCAAAAAAATAAAAAATAAAAAAATAAAACAAAATAATTAAAAAAATACGCCAGCTATGTCGGCGACAGAACAGTTAGTGGCGTTTGGTGCACAGAATCAAGGTCTACTATAGACTACTGACGAAAATCACACAACACATTGCATCTATTTATTAACAATATTTAATAATTTTCTAATTCATCTCATTTTGACGATTTTTAGAAATATTTGTTTGTTTGTAAGCGCTAAGGGAGCATGTTTAAATAAAACCTGTGAACCTTAACTTTTAAATGTATTTTATTTCATGTTTCTATGTGCTACACAGGCTTAGATATTAAGGTTTTGGTAGACTTGACAATTCCTACTATTTTTTCAGAAAACCCTCAGGCATTAAGGACATGCATCCTAGATTGCCATAGTCATCAATGGGTTAAACTGGACTCAATAAACTTGATGACTGACTTGGCCAACTTTTTATCCAGGTATGGACCCCCCCCTCTGTGTGTGTGTGTGTGTGTGTGTGTGTGTGTGTGTGTGTGTGTGTGTGTGTGTGTGTGTGTGTGTGTGTGTGTGTCTGAGAGAGCAGTTGGGATGCTCCTTTCAGCTTGGGATGGAATAATAAAGGACAGGAAGAAATGGAGAGAATAGCTAAACGGCGGGGTGGGGTAATGGACACCTGCTGACGTGATGAGTCATGCCTCTCAACCCCCATGCACACACTGCTGTCCACCCAGAGCAACACACAATAACACCAGAGGGAGCACACACACACACGCTTGCACGCGCGCAAACCTTCTGTGTGTGTGTTCTAAAAGTGCTGTATTTGCACACACACACGTCTGCAGACAAAGCAAGGTGCCTGCATGCATGTCGGAATTCTCTGTGTGTACGGCAAACAAATCACACACACACACACACACACACACACACACAGAGGGAAGGGTGTGGCAGCTGAGAGCGGGGTTATTTATAGACGTACTTCCTCTGACAGAGGTAGACAGAGCGAGAGAGCGAAGGAAGGGATGAGGAGAGAGAGGAGGCAAGGTCAAAGGAGAGGAGTGAGCTGACTGGACCAGTGAACGAACACACACACACACACACACACACACACACACACACACACACACACACCTTCCTAGACAGCTGAAACCAATAATGGTGAATGCTTCTGACTTTTTCCATTTATTTTCTCTTCCTTAAGATCAAAGTGGTCAGAACAAACTACTATTAATGCACATTTCCCCCTATCCCTATTATGTCCACATAATACACATCCATATGTCAACTTAGAAGAGATAGAAAAAATACCTTACTTCATTGGAAAATATTGCCTTATAATCATTTAAATCAGGAGAAGCCAAAGCAGCATGAATATGAAATAGAAATGCTAGCCCACAGGCAAGTTCATGGCAGCATTTTACTTTGCTGCATTCCAAATTGCATACTAGGGGTGGGAACCTCTTGGCACCTCACGATTCGATTCCGAGGTCAACGATTCGATTCAAAATCGATTCTCAATGCATCTCGATGCAATTTTTTTTTTACGTACATACCTGTGTGATTTTCAAAAATATATTTATATACACATCTGAGTTTGCTACTCAGAGTTTGCTAATCACTTCCTACTTCTGTGATGATCATTAAAAACAAACAGATGAATGACCTTCTCTAATATTGTATTAGAGAAAAAGCTTTTCTTGTCATAAATATGACTTTCTATGAACAGTGCAATAATCAATGCAGCTTTCAACACAATATGGAAGTATGTAAAAACTAAACAGATTCAGTTGAATTTTCTTTCTACTCTTGTGAATCATGTTTCTATAGGATTTCTATTCTATTATTTTCTATGTCATTTCAACACATTGTGCAAAAAGTATGGCTTGGAATTCAGCTCTCATACAAAAACGTAAACAGACACAAAGCCAGTGCAGGTCATATGGGTTTGCTGCTCTCTGCCCTTTTGTCGCCACTTTTAACAACTCACACTTGTGTGGTGTGCATGCGCAGTGGTGCAGGAAATACTAATAATAAATACCAGTAAAATAAATAAAAAAATATTAAATAAATCGATTATTAACTTTTATGAATCGATTCAGAATCGTTCTAGAGAGAATCGCGATTAATCGGAAAATCGATTATTTTTCCCACCCCTACTGCATACAGTCTCTTTTTAATACAAACATACTGCAGCTGTCCATAAATAGTATGTCCCAACCGTTTGCATAAAGTGTGCAAACAATTGGTACGCACACGATCCTCATAACATTGTACGTATGTATCCATCTCATCCCTGGTTGCTCTCTGTTGGCTGCTCAGTTTGTTGTGATGTAACTTCCACTGGGAAAAGGATTGTGGGTCAGAAAAGCCAAAATTCGACCGAGCATCTGGGTACTTTTTGGCATACTACTTATATCCAAAATCTTTTTTTGCCATACTATATAGCATGGAAGTATTGGTAGTGGGCCGCAGGGTTTTATGTTTACAGCACCAAAGGCATGATGATATGCAAAATATTTGAATAGATATGTCCCAGATGTAAATCAGATAAGGAAAAATTAAAGATCCTTCTAGATTTGATTAAGAAAAATATTTTAAAGTATAATAACTCTTCAAGATGTATAGTACCACTGCGAGCAACTTGATCCAGCTTACTCTAAAAAATGCCGAGCTATTATGACATGACTATGTAGGTGCCAATGCCTGAAAACTTTCAATAAAAGACTGAATAAGTGACTGTGGTCAAAGGGTTAAAACAGTACAGCCCAAAAGCCAGGTTACACCAATGAAGTGCAGGCTCGAAGTGTGCTCTGCTGTGGCTTATTTGTTCATACAGACGGATGCAAATACGCTGAGCAGAAAGAAAAACATACTGGAGCGTGGTATAGGGCCACGTGCACAACCCCCCCCCCCCTCGCTTTGGGACTTTACTCCTACACCCACTAGTGGAAATCTCACACAAATCCCCCAAAACGCAACGGAACGTATTGGCATGTGGCCCCTTCAAGAGCTCTTCCTTTACACAGAGTTGTTCAAAGTTCTTAATTAAGTATATTTTACAATTGGTCATGTATTGTAGTGAGTGAGAAAATGACATACATCTAACTAACAATTCTTAAGGTTTTGAAAGGAAGTCTTGCCAGTAGAGGAGCAGCAAACTGAAAAACAACTCAACAGTGATTCAGGAAAATGAACCATCTGTCCATTCTGTGCATGCCAGGGCTGTACGCTTATTTTTTTAGGTGGTAGCACTGGTGCTAGCAAGCAAAAAAATTCAGTAGCACAAAAATAAATTTGGTAGCACACAAAGTAGGCTATGATTGAAAACTTGCATAACCTTAACCCTTGCATTTTGCTCTAATTACCTTTGAGCATGTCATCCTGGTCTCATTTGAGATTCACAATTAATATTATATCCTAGTGTGTGCAGTAATAATTGTAGAAAAATGAATAGGGGTGCACTGATTGCAATTTAGAAAAAAGAATCTAACCTGCCAATTGCAATTTTTTGCTGATTCAGAATTATTATTATAATGTTCTTCTGTTAATTAAAACCCAACTTTAAAACATTAAACATAGCCTATTGAATAAATAAGTATACATATTGGTACAATTTAGGATGAATTAAATAGGTTGTTGTGAATGTGTTGGGAGTAGCTTTTCAGTGGCTTATTTAAAACTTTGTTTAAATAGACTAGGCTACTGTTGACTGCTCTCTGCAGCTGAATGAGTTGCCTTTCAAGCTAGAAAAAAGCGCTAACTTCCTGTTCTTACCGGCTTCAAAATAAAAGTCAACTCACGTTTGGCTAGTAACAGGCTTTTAATGTGAAGGCGCACAGGAAATGTTCTGTTTGTACACGCGCTAACTTAACTGCGGTAATGTGCCGTCTCCTTCCGGTAATTGACGTTGAAGCCGTGAAGTTTTTATACCTAGAATCGCTGCACGAGCACAGATCCCGAGCACACATCTTTCACCAGCCAAAGTAGAGGGTGGACTTAATATCTTACTTGCCGAAGACTCATTTACCCGCAGTGTTAATGTAGAGCCCTCTAAGCAGTGTTGTGCATCTCTCCTCTGTGTTTCAAAGACAGCCTCTCCTCATTATCAACCTGTCGCACGAGTGCGAATGGATTCGTATTCATCATCGCACGTGATCAATTTCAATAGCAAATGCGATCAAAACTGTCGCACTGTACAGCCCTGCATGCTGAAAATAAAAATCGAGTTTCAATACACAGCCTAGTTAACTGGTATGTAAACAAAGGGGGCCACCATAGATAGCAACATGCCTGTTTACAGAGCCTAGGCTGTGTTCTAACACACACATTGTTTTTTCCCCAGCGTGCACACAGTATGGACAGGTAGCGGATCGTGAGGAGATATTCACTGGTTTAGACAAAAAGTGATTTTGACAACAAGCATTCTCCAGAATCACTGACTCCACCTTTAACTACATAAATAAAACTTATACAACTTAAGAATTGTATTTCATTAAAAGCAAAAACTTCATAAAGACCTACAGATATGCTGTATGAGAGTCCTATGGAGAACTTGAACTTCATGCCAAACTTCATTTAAAAATATGGAAACTTAACGTGCTTGTGTGCAAAGGACAACAACATGGCGGAGCAACAGGCAAAAAAAAAAGGAAATGCCTCATTCCCTCAACGCTTGACTTAAATCAGAGAGACAGACAGAGAAGAAGAGGGGAGGAGGAGAGGAAAAAGATGAAAGAATAGACTCCTCTCTCTGGCAGGAAGAGGTGGGATCTGGGGGGAGGGGGGGAGGAGAGAGAGAGAGAGAGAGAGAGAGAGAGAGAGAGAGAGAGACAGAGACAGAGAGAGAGAGAGAGAGAGAGAGAGAGACAGAGAGAGAGATGAAAGAATGTAAAGAGAAGATAGTTTGGGTGATTGCAGCGGGCCACCATTTTAGAGTAGCTAGTGAATGGCCGGCAGCCATTATTATGCTAAATTAACCTGGGAGCTCCAGGCCGCCACTCAAGATGGAGGAAAAGCCCTGACAACAGATAAGAGCTAGTTTACCAACACACACACACACACTTAAGGGGCTGAGAACGGACTCCCCCACCCCCACATTTCCTCTGCCTCCCCGCCTCCCCCCCCCCACCCCCACACAGACACACAGAGTGGTGGCTGTGGACTGGTCAGCAGCATGGCCTTCATTATCATTAGACGCCATTTTCTGCCACAAAGATTACCAACGACCCCTCCCCCAGCACACGCATGTACACACACACCCCTCACAAAACTCACTCCATGTCCCCCCTGTTGGTCGCCCCCGACTCTTTTCCAGTGGCTGGTGCACACACACACACACACACACACACACACACACACACACACACACACACACACACACACACACACACACACACACACACACACACACACACACACACACACACACACCTCCCCCAGCGCTGACCCCTGCCTGCTGCTCTGGCCCGCCCTCTTCCTAGGGATAAAAGGGGCCGAGAGGAAGGGGAGGAAAGGGAGGGGGGACATAGAGAGAGAGAGAGATGGGGGCCGTCCTGACACATTCCTCAGTCCGATCAAGTTTCCACCTTCACAATGAAGCCTCCTCTGACTCACTCTCTCTCTCTCTCTCTCTCTCTCCTGGCATTTTGCAAGTCTCCACATCAGGACAGAGACTGAAGACTACGAGATGAAAAAGAACCGTAAGACGTGGACAAGGGTTTCCAAAAAAAAAAGAAGTGCGATGGAAAGAAGTGATAAAAGAGGGGATGAAGAATGAGAGAAGGGGGTGATAAGAGCAGTGAGACATGTGTAAGCAAAGGAAAGCAAAGCTCATAGACAAACAGCGATAAGCGCTAGTTGGATCCATATGTGCTGCCTAATTAAGATTACATTCAAGTGCTCATGCTACCTGCATGGTTACCTGATTGGTATAAAGAAAAGCAGTCGTTTGATAGCACAGATTTTCTATTTTTCTTGTCAAGTAAAAAAAATAAAAAAAGAAGTATACATTGTGTGTATCAGAGTCCGATGTATCTTCTTCATTTGAGCCATATATCTCCATGTAAAACATCACTGCACTAACAGCGGACATGTTCCTTCATCACACACTGTGGCTTATATCATCTTAGGGTGCGCTCACACTAGGCAAGCGTACCGTGCCCAGGCCTGATTGACAGCTAAAGTCTAGTTGGTTTGACCAGAGGTGATGGCTCTCGGTCTTCCTTTGGTCCCAGCCCGGCTTGAAGAGGTGAGCTTCAGCACGGTACGGGTGCCCAAGCACGAGCAAAGAAGGCTATCCTGACTACAATGTATGCTACTATACCCGTCAACAGACTAACCAAATATCACAAAATGGTTCACGGTGGTCTGATGTGGAATGTTGCTGCAAATGTGCCCAGATGGAAAATATACAGAAACAATTCGACACCGACCACTAAAAGCCAACCCCAAAACCATGCAAAAATGTATTACGACGTGAGCAGAAAGCAATCATGCTTAGGAGCAGATCTTATTGGAGGTGTGTGAGTGCAGGCTGGGCCACTTTGCCACTTGTTGACTCTGTGGCTGCTCTTACAGTATCACTTCAAAGAGAAACATAACTGAGCATATAAGTCTCATATGTCCCAGCATTGGCCCTGAGCAGCAGCAACAATGAACACAACTCACTGAAACACAGGACACAGGGGGACTAGCCATTAAAGAACCTGAAGAGGAGGTGTTAGTCAGGGGTTTTTTTTTTTTAGAACAGGCCTGCGGGCGCCTCATATGGTCCTTGCGGGCTACCTGGTGCCTGCAGGCACTGTGTTGGTGACCCCTTTGTGGGTTAAGAGCCCAGCTTCTGCCTGAAGAGAGGGGGAATACTGACTATCTCCACCTGACCTCAAACTAAGCCCACACCAGCTTTAACCCTGTTGATCACTATCTATACGAGAAGATGTGATTGATCCCAGGATCTGTGTGTAGCAGTCCACGCTTCACTGAGCCCTGTGATCCACACACACACACACACACACACACACACACACACACACACACACACACTGATGGTTCAAAGCTCAAAGGTCATGATCCCTTCACTTCTCCCTGGTTGGTTGCGTGCGTGAGTGATGGGTGCAGCGTGTGTGTCTTTGTATACAAGCTTGTGTTTATGTGTACACAGTCTCACTATGAGTCCTTCACTAAAAGACTTTTAATAGGACACGTTCACATACGTCTAATGCTGGGCTTACACTAGAGGACTTTGAAAAGACTGAAACCCTCTTACATCTAAAGACAATCAACTCACACCTGAAGACAACTAGTCATTAGTTTTCAGTCAGAGTGAGATTTTGAAAAGACAGGGGTCTCATATTGCAAGACTACAACTAGATTCCTTTTGAGATTAATATTATTTACGCAAACGCAATTGTGATTATTTAATTAAAAAAAAGTTAATTCAATATTCCAAGCGGGGGACTTCCTTTAGTTATTTGGCCAGCTTTATTTGCTGATCTCGTCCCCCAATAACTTTAACTCCTAACCCTGTATTTGACGGTAAGGTTCAGGTTGCGCAGCTGTCAGCCTGGTTCTCCCGCCGAGGCTTCAAGGAAAAAGTGTCCGAAAAAGTGCCTCACAGGCGGACACAGGTCGCGACTAATGACGCTCCTCCTGTGTCATGCTTGGTGCATGCGAGAGTGTGACAGTGTTTACGTCATTTCGCTTGAGCCAACCCCCTAAGACTAACGATAATATCAAACATGTTTGATAATGTCGGAACGTCAAGACGGGAAGAAGACTGGCTGAAATCGGGTCAGAAGACCACCATACACCAAACGACTGAGATTACGTGCGCGCGCCACAACTCCAGCACGAGTCCTGTGATTTCAGTCCGACATTGGACGATTGTCTGTGACTGTCAAATCGTGAAAAGTCGTGTAGTGTAAGCCCAGCATTAGTTGTACCAAACAGTTTGCACCACTTGCAATATTTACAAGACATTGTAGAAGTAGCAATACTTAAAGGTGGAGCCAGCCATTCTGGAGAACGCTTGTTGTCGCAATCACTTTATCAAAATCACTATTTGGACAAAAAGTGATTTTGACCACAAACATTGTCCAGAATGGCTGGCTCCACTTTTTTAAATGAAATAAAATAAATCTCTTCAGTTGCAGTGTGTGTGTGTGTGTGCATGTGTGATCGCGTGTGCATGTAAAGTGTCATGGTTAGCTAGCTTGCCACATGGGATACCTCAGAAGGCAGCAGCCTCCAGTAGTGTAGCTCATACCTGGTTTTCTTGGGGGTCTTGGTCTTGGGCGTGGAGCTCTTGCCTTTGTCCTTCTTCTCTTTAGGCTCCTTAGGGTCTTTAGGCTCTTTGGGGGTCTTGGGTGTTTTGGGCATCTTGGGGGTATTGGGCTCTTTGGGCTCCTTGCCCTCTGCCTTGCCCTCTGCCTTCTCCTTTGGTTTCTTTTTCCTCTTTCTCTTCTCCTGCGGTGGTGGTGGTGACCCCCCCTCTGCTACAGTCCCCTGGTCCCCCACATCGCTCCCTGTCCCGGGGAAGTCAAAGGCATCCCCGCCCTGTGCTGCTGCTGTCTGCTCTCCCTCCGTCTCCACCACCACCTTAGCTTTCTTCTTCCTCTTCCTTTTTGGCTTGGTCTCCTGGCCCGCCGGCTGCTCCATGCTGATAGGCTGGCCCATGTCAGGACCCATCAGGGAGGCATCGCCCGACGGCTCGCTGGGGGAATGCTGGGAGAAAAATAAATAAAAAAATCATTTCATTTGAGTATTTCAGCTAAAGTTATGCAGAAAAATATATAGAAAAAAAAACATTTAAAATGTAATAACCCGCTTAGAGCAAGTTCCCCACAAAGAGTAACAGAAGCTTCTTAGCTTTCAGTGAGCAAACTTTTAAAAAGTTTTACACAAAGCCTGGGAACCACATCAAAGAAAGCATAACCAGATGTGCTAGTGGACAAGTAGCAGTGCAGCAAACATGAAAATACACCAAAAGATTTTTTTATATATATATTTTCCTAGTGCTAAAACGATATGCCAATTGAAATGAGCCTGATGTGTACAGCAATGTAACCGTGGGATCTAGTGGGACGTTTGGGTTGGGATTCAGTGTGAGAATAATGGAGATGGATTTACATAAAAAAAATAGTTCCAGTTCTACAATTTTCTTTCACAATAAATAAATAAATAAATAAACACTTGGAATGATTATTTTTAAATTGACCAAACCTGACTATTCTTTGTTGATGAATGGATTCAATGTTCAGTCAGTTTAATGCCAGAGAAGACCAGTAGCACCAACCAAGTATCAAAATTGACATTTTCCTTAAAAACAAAAAAGCCCTAAAAGACTACTCCCTCATCAAATGTATTGAAGATCAGCTGTTCACTGTCTTATAATTAGCTTTCATTTCCTTTGCACAAATAAATCAAATGTGGATCAGTGTGAGTGTGAGCACATGGAGCCATTTCATTGCACATGTGCTCACACTCCATAATAGAGAGCAGGAGGGGGGAGAGGGGCTCTATCCATCCATCATGCCTGTACTCCTGGACTCCCTATAGCTGCAGCAGGCTAAGCTAACCCTGGTAAACACTCGGGGCACACACACCTCATTTCTCCTCTAAAGACTCAATCCTCCACACTTTCTTCTCCTCCTCTCCACACCTCTTCAACGCTTCTTTTGACAGGCAACTGGTTACCAGCTGTTAGGAGCCTCTCCAGCTGCCTCTCCTCCCTCTCCCTCTTTTCCATCCATCCCTCTTTCCTTCTCTCTCTCTCTCTCTCTCTCTCTCTCTCTCTCTCTCTCCCTCTATCCAGCTGCTCAGGGTCCCAGAAGCAGATGGGAAATCAGGCATCATGACACGAATAAATTATCTCCATACTTCAAAAAGGCGCAGCGAGGGAGTACGTGTGTGTGTGTGTGTGTGTGTGTGTCATACGAGAGCGGAGAGAGTATGCCTTTGAGAGTGTGTGTGTGTGTAATGCACGTGTCTCAACGAAGTGTGTGTGGGCAAGTTTTTAGCAAAATGCCACGGAAGCAGCTCCCCTCTGCGCGCGCACACACACGCACACACACACACACACACACACACACACACACACACACACAGAGTTTGTTTGTGTTCAAATGCAGCAGGAAAGAGTTGAGGTCCACTTCCATCAGGAGAATGCTAATGCACACACAGATGCTAAACCACTGCAAGGTCATACACACACACACACACACACACACACCCCTACACACATGCACACAAACACCTGCTGACACACGTAAACTGAGCCATTTAGACACACAAATAGAGGGGGGAGGGTGGGAGGGAGCAGGAGAGAGATATGGGGGGATGTGGTGCCAAGAGATAAATCTGTCCTCCTGCCAAGCTTCCTAGATAATCAATCACAGGAATGACAATGGAGACACACACACAGTGTATACACAAACAATCACACACACACACGGCGTGCTCGAGCCCTGCGTCAGGTTTGGAGCTCTGCAAGGTGGATTTAGCTTTTGCCAGCGTGCCGAGTTGGTGTGGTTTAAGAGCAGTTCCCCCATTAAGAATGGATGGAAAAATAAGCACTCTACTATCATCATCCACTTACAACACAGGTTGCAGTACTATGGTAAACAAGTGAATTTAATAAGAAAGATCCACTGAGAAGTAAGACAGCACAACAGAATGGCTAATATGACAGACTCTGAGGAGATGAGCGGGGTTGAGTTTCATCTCTCAGAGGATAGAGGGCAGTGGGGGAGGGGGGGGGGAGGGAGAGAGAGAGAGAGAGAGAGAGAGAGAGAGAGAGAGAGAGAGAGAGAGAGAGCGAGAGAGAGAGAGAGAGAGAGAGAGAGAGAGGAGGAACCTGGCAGAAACACATTACACTCCCATAGGCGAGGGTGAAAGGAAATCTTGTTCATCCCTATACTCTATGTCTATCCATCCTTCCCTTATTCAAAATGGACAGCCGCAAACCATCTACCAGCAGGTTACACTATGGTCCATCACATGTGTATGTTCCTGATCATGAGGAAAGACAAAACCAGACCCGTTTGCTTTTCCATCATAACGTATGGGGTTCTACTCTACTCTGTTGGCCTTTGCTATCGGGTGCTTTTCAATGACAAGATAGTAACCCATGGTAGCACCGCCTCAGTGGAGCCGGTTGGCAAAGTGACGTTAGCGGCTAACGTTAGCGCCTATGCATCTTCATCGGTGGGACCGTCACATTCTGTTTTTGGATGACGTAACGTGCCGTGTCATAGCAGACCGTCTTATTGTTTGATCTGTCTACAGCGTTCAAACTCTGGTTCCCGGAACGTGGACAGAGTAGGGGCCAGAAAAGTAGGTCCCAGGGACTGTTCCATAGTGGAAAACCAAAAAAAAAAAAAAAAAAGTGAGTAGGGTTACGCCGGTACCATGTAGTCTAAAAAAAGCACCATTTGAACTCCAACTCTAGTTTTGCCACTTCCTACTGCGCAACAGCCATGTTCTTATCACATCCTGATCAGAATGTAGACATGTTGTTGAAAGACAAACTACCTCTTTTCAGCACCCTCTGTGATATTTTATGAATCTTAAAAATGAAGGGTATGGTTATTCTCTTTTTTGCCATGCAGAAGTTAAGAATGCTGCCAGTAAATGCTATGCGACTATTCCTCCTGTGTATGAAATCCTTTTTTGCACAGCATTAACATTTTGCTTTATCACATGTAGGGCCCTATGAAATCCGTTTTATTTTTTCACAAATTCCGTTTTAATCTCATGATTTCCGTTTTTTTTTTTACAATTAACACTCATTTCGTCATCAGAACGAGTGTCTAATTATTGCGAACAAATAATATTCTAACCATTTAATCAGATATAAGGCTAAATTTAAAATACATCACAACATTGCACTGTTTTTAGTGCTTAAAAAAAGCGAAAAAACTAATTTGTTGGGTATAGGCTATAACAGAAAATAAAGCCATTCATTTTGTGCTTCAAGTGAAACATTAAATATTATTTTTCCATAAATAATGAAGTCCTTATTAACCTTGCAAGAAGCTGGACTAGAGTGAATATTGGACAGGCTTTATAAGTCCATGGCTTTTACCTGTGGGACAGCGCTTCACCCAACAGCGGGCTGCAACACCAACCTACAGTCTATTGTGCGACGGAGAGCTAGTTATCATTATCATTAGCATCAGCGTTAGCCGACATCACGGCAACAGCTGAATAATGTAACACATTACACAAGTTACACTACATGAAAACAACGGGCTGTAGACGCTAGAGTTATAATTGCATGTAGGAAACATTGTTGAGACTGGAATTTCGTACCACAGCGGCTGTTCCATAATACAACACTCCCTTTAGCAATGGCTGAATATAAGACGTGTATCTGCGGGAGCGAGTGGCATTAATAACTTCAAAACAGTAAAGGTTTAACATGATTATGTGCTTTTAGATGCTTTAATCATATGCCGAATTTATAAACAGACCATATTATTAACAATAAATTAAGTTATGTACATGTCAGAGTTACGTACATGGATACATTCATAAGTAAACATTGAATAGACAGATTTGTGAAAGGGGTTTGGCGCTGTGTGTTACATTAGCGATCCTGCAGCCAGGCTCTACTTTTCACGGCAGTAGTTTGGTCTTTAGATGTCGCCAAACCAAAATTCCTCCCTAGTTCTGCTTTAATTTCAACCGTGTTGTTTCCCTTTGCCTTGGAAATTGAATTTCACCAAAATAATGGCGAATTCCGTGACATTCCGTGTTAACAAGCAGATTCCGTTTTTATTGCCCGATTCCGTGCTTCCGTCCATGTTTTCGTTATCGCGGAAATCATAGGGCCCTACACATGGTGTGAAACTGGTTCAAGTTGAGAACAAGTTCTTGATATCTAACTATACATGATATGCTACATATAATCCTAGACAGTGGTATGCAAGTTAAAATTCAAGGCTAATGCCAGCAGCGCAAGAAATACCTGATCTCGTAGTCGGAGAGGCCAACAATTGCTAACACATATTCTTAACAATGTTTTCTTATAATGGCTTATGTGATGCTGGTTGGTGAAGACAGCTTACAGTTATACAGTATCAAACACATTAAAGGAATACTTCACCCATACGGAACCGGCGTTCTATCATTATAAAATTGCTATTATAATATAATGAATGGAGTTTTTCTTCCCTCAGTCTTTCCTCAGTCTTACCTTCGCCCAGCTGTCCTGTTAATCCCAACCTTATTTTTACTAGTGTGATTTCACACTAGTAACAATGTAGGGTTAGATAGTGAGACCATACAACACTCTTTCTGCCTTTTCTCAGGTTAGGATGAACCCATTTCAATGTTAGCCCATTTTTACAACCCAGGATCTCAGAGTTCAATACACCTTCATATTCCCACGGGTGAAGTAGGTCTTTAGGTCAGTGACTTGACATGCTAAGAGTTAAGTCTGAAGTCTTCTTTCTGATCAAACATCCCAGGATCATTGACAGACAGCACTAAAGGAAGCACATCCTCTCTGTTCACAGTGTGCAGCAGCATTGCATGTCTAAGCGCTTCAGGTACGTTTGGTGGCTTTTCAATACACATCACTCAACCACTGAAACCAAGATGAATCATCTTACAGGGAACTACCACACTGATGCTGCTATTCAAAGGACCATTAAGTATGTCATCTTTCACAACAACTGACCTCCATCCATTAATATGCAATAAGGTGTCCATTGTTCTGACAGGGTTGCTGAGCCCGTCTCAACAACAGTTCTATACATCTCTTTTGACGGCCAGTCATCGTTGGCTTTAACTCAAACTTCAGAAAACAGAGTGAGAGCAGCAACACGGGCGAGCAAGGCTCATTAGTGTGTTGACTATGTTTTAACATGCTCTCGTTACTACACACAACTTGCATACATGTTGGCTGATTGTGGAAAATACAGCCATTCTGTCAAACAGTTAGTTGATGTGTTGAAATGTGCACCAAAAAGGAAAGAAGACTAAAAAAATAAAAGAAGCATTTCCTCGAAACTGCAAAACCACGGCGAGCTGGATGGTATAGAAGCTCACTGAGAGCATGCATGCGCGGGGGCGGGGCGGCATGTTATATGTCAACTACAGAACCTGCACTCAACACACTGTGTGTGTGTGTGAGATGTAGAATAAAGGTCGCAGCACAGCACTCTGCCAGAGCTGTGACCTTGAGCTGCTGACGAAGGCACGTGTGCATGTGTGTGTGTGTGTGTGCGTGCGTGCGTGCAAGCGTAATAACCATGCTTAGTGAACAGATGGAGCTTAGAGTACCAGACATACAGTCATCATGACTGACTGACCAGCTTGGTGCGTGTGTGCGTCTCTCTTTCTAACAAGTGCATCAAGAGGCCCAGGGAGAAGTCCCTCCTTGTGCCCCACACACACACACACACACACACACACACAGCGCTCCTCCAGCTAGGCTATCCTATTTCCCCAGGCACATTTGCCATCCCATTCCACACCACACTATCCCAGGCCACACAGTCGGCATGTGTGTGTGTGTGTGTTTGTTATGACGGGGGCTGCCGGGCCTGGACAGTGCATGCAGCTCACCCAACCGAGGAGCAGGGCTCACCAGTCAACCTGGCATCTAGGTCAGGAGTACTGGATAAACTAAGTGTGACGGCTGAAATGTCAACCACCAAACGTAGCGACGCAGGCTGGGAGGAAGGGGGAGGTGGTGCTGGTGTAGTAAGCCAGGAGAGAGGAGCAGTGTGAACCAGAATGGAAGGGAAAAAAGGGGACTAGATCTGGTGTGTGCGTGTGTGTGTGTGTGTGTGCGCGCGTGTGCGTGTGTGTGTGCGTGTGTGTGTGGCCACAGGGCAGCTATTGTGTGTGAATGGGTCAACGGAGAAAGGGGGCTTTGAGCAACAAAACAAGCTAATGGAAGCCAAGGGCATGTGACGCAGGACGCGGCGACGGTGCAAGCTCACACACACACACACACACACTCTTGTACTTCCATTTTTGTGAGGACACTCATTGGCATAATGCATTTCCTAGCCCCGATTCTAAACTGAACTGTAAAACCAAGTCTTAACCCTTAAATAGGCCTTTGAAGAACTGAGGACCAGGCAAAATGTCCTCACTCCGATGGTTAAAAGTTTTTGTCCTCACAAAGATGCACACACACACAGGTTAGGGTGCCATTGAGCTCTGCTAACCTCTTCCCACTCCCATTGGCTAGGGATCATGGACTAGCTTCTCTTGGAATCTTAGCTTGTTTTCCCACTTCTTTCCTCTTTGCGTTTCCCCCTCCCCCCAATCTATTCACCCCAAAGATTTTTTTTCTCCTCTTCACTGTCTCCCTCTATTTTCAAACAGCCTGTCTCTCTGCACATCCGGCTACACCACATTAACTTAGAGATTACAACCCTGAAATGGATAAGACAAACAGAGTGAGACAGACAGACAGGCAGACAGACAGGCAGGCAGGCAGGCAAGCAGAGAACGGAAAGAGAGGAGACGGGGAGGAGGGAGAGACAGGAAGGGAGGTTTCCTCTACAGAGGAGGGGGAGCAGTGGGAGCTGAGAGGGAGGAGAGATTATGCTGGTGGCGCCTCCATGTGTGTGTGCACGCGTGTATGTGGATGTGTGTGTGTGTTTTGCACACACGTCTCAGGATATGCAGCTCACAGGAAACAAACAGCTGCAAAAATCCCCCCTCCCCACACACACACACACACACACACACACGGCAGACACAACAGGCAAAGCACAAGCGCACACACACACACACACACACACAAACCCCACTGAACCAGTGCCCAATGCACCGCTGTGTTCTCAAATGTCATGTACACACATTTTTGCGCACACACTCCGCTCACTTCCCTTACACTCCAAAACACACAGATTCCCCCACCCACATGAACAATAAACAGTCACATGAAATACACCCGCACATGAAAAACAAATGCACATAACTCTGATCTCTGTGGAACACTCACACACACACAGCACCTCTACCACATCAAAGTGTTTGTTAGACGGAGAACTCACCTGTACGTGAGGCACTTTCTGTGGGGTAAGAGGGGGCGAGGAGAGCGAGTGGGAAGCTGGAGGCGCCCAGGGGTGTGAGGCCTGGCTGTGGGGAGGGGCCGTGCTCTGCAGGTGTTGGGGGTGTGTGTGCTGGCTCTGAGCGTTCGCTGTGGGCGGCGCTAAGCCCTGATTTGGGGCCGGGGCTCCATGTTGACTGACAGACGGACCCTGGAAGCCCATGGGAGCGGGCTGCAGCGCCTGCCCGCTCCGAGAGGCCTGCTGCTGGGCCTGGAGAAGACGCTGGTCCCCCCCTTGGCTGACTGGTGCTTCATGAGGCCCTGGGAAGTACAGATAAGGAGGGGGGGAAACTGTGTCATCTTGGACAGGGTGGATGAATGATGCAAACAACAGTTTTCACCCTGTTTTTAATCCTGAAACACTGAAATTAGGCCAATACTATTTTATTCTGTTCTGTTATCGGTCACCAAATACATCCAAAATTGGTTGTAGAATAGAGTTATAGACACACAGTCTGAATATTATCAGTAAGTTTCTAGGAAGGAGCAAAATAGAACAAAGATTATAATGCATTTTACAAGCATTGAAAATAAGCAAGACAACTAAAACTGTTTACTTCTCCAAATGTATGTAACGTAACTAAATATACTCTGACCCTTTTCCTATTTTCAAAGCAGTAAAAAAAACAGTGTGAACAGTGTAATCAATAATTACTCTTTTAACAGCTCTGTTTTACCCAACATGCAGGATATGTGCGCGGTTTGCCCAACCTGATTTTGGTAACATTTAGTATACATGCCATAAGGTTTGAATAGGTGCCTATAAAGCCAGCAGAAAAAATGAGCCCATTGTAAAAGCAACATTGGGACAGCATCAACTGTACTGTGCCTACCTTGCTGTTGGAGCAGAGGCCTGTTTGGACCCAGTTGTGGACCCATGCCAGGATACATTTGGCCTGCAATGGGGAGCATTGTGTGTGGTTGCTGGTGTTGGGGGTGTGGGGCAGACAGAGGGGTTTGGAGAGTTCTCTGTGGAAGGACAATAGCATTGGGAGGAGACTGCAGGGCTGTGTACCCTGCAGCCTCTGGTGCTACCGCTAGTCCTGCGCTAGGGGGTCTGCCCTGTTGTGGAGGGGGTGTTGGTGTTCCCAAAACTCGCATGGGGGACATGGATGAGGGGGAGGGGTAAGATCCCTGAGCTGGGGGAGCAAGGTGGGTCTGGGGCTGGTTTTGGGGCTGGTTGTGGTTTAGGGGGTGCATAGGCTGGCCCGGCTGCCCTGCCTGCTGCTGCATTGGAGCAGGATGGGCCTGGTGTGGTGGTCCAGGGGGGTATCGCTGCCCCTGTTGCCCAGCTGCCGGGCCTGATCCCTGGTTAAATCTCTGGCCGAGCTGCCCTGGTCCCATAGCCTGGCTGGCATTAGCACTAACGTTAGCATTAGCACCCTGGCCCATGGCTCCATACGGGGCCTGATAGCCCGGGTACTGGCCAGCCCCAAACCCTGAAATTCCCTGTTGATGCTGGAGGGCGAGTGCAGGCTGTCGCGAGGGGGACTGTGGGTATCTGGGTGTGAGGCCCATGTTGGGGTAGCCCTGGGGTTGTGGCTGGGGGTGTCTCATCTGGGCACCTCCCATTCCAACATGTCCCAGGTAGTGAGATGGGTCCTGAGCAGGAGGGGGGACCATGCTTTGTGAAGGGTAGTGTTGGTTCATGCGGACAGCGTTGGCTGTAGGTGGGCCTTGCATCCCACCGTAGTTGCCTTGAGGCATCTGGTAGCTTCCCATCTGGTTGGGGTCGGCCCCTGCTTGTGTTGGAGGCTGCTGATAAGCCGATCTGCTCTGCTGCTGCTGCTGGGCCCATACTCCACCCCCACCTCCTGCTCCTGCCCCAGCATCACCCGGGTACCCATGGAGGGGGTTGCTAGAGTTAGCTGGGTTATTATGGTAGTGGGAAGCCATGCCGTTCATGGCAGTGTTCACATTCTGTGGCCCCTGGCTGGGACCATTCTGAGCGATCATTCGTCCTCCGGGGCCCCCAGCTTGGTCGTAGCCCGTGTAGGGGCCATGGTCGTACATTTGGCCCAGTTTAGGTTGCCCCGAGCCAGGCCCAGGGCTGTGGATCATCCCCTGGTGGTAACCCCTGCTTCCCGGGTGCTCGTGGTTCAGAGAAGGATTATTCTGCTGGGCAAGAGGGTTGGACTGGGCAGGGGCAGGCTGCTGAGGAAAGCAGTCCCCTAAATCATCTAGTCCATCTGAAAACAGCCCTGCATCGTCCCCAAATAAACTCAACATCCCTGGGTCCGCCATGGCTGGGTGGGGGGCCCACAGATGGAGGGGACTGGGTGGAGGAAGGTGTGTTGTGCAGTGAGGAGCTAATCAGCTAGCTGCAAATTTGAAGCTTGCTACTTCATGGTCCTCATTAAGGTTCCTGTGGAAACACAAAGGGAGGGACACTGGGGTTAGTGCATGTACACTAAAGACCAAATGACCGAGTGTTTTAAGACCTGCAGCTCAACATATTTGTGACTCTCAGGGTTCGACATAACCCATGGCCCACTGGCCCGGGGCCAGTAAAATCATATGCAGGGCAAGTTGATTGGCCAGTCAGTGGCCCACCCAGGCCAGTAACGGCCAATCACAGTTCAGTATCTTTTTGTAGACTACATAATGGTTAATTGAAATGCGCGTTGAGTCGGAATGAAAGCAGTGTTTATCAATATAATAAACATCATATAAAATATATTTTTTAATGAAAGGCCAGTGGACAAACGATGCGTGGGCGTTTTGACAGGCGGAGCAACAAGCGGGCGCACTCTCGCTCCGTTGGCAGAGCTGCCTACCGTCCGCCTGCGAGTCGACAAATCAATCGACTTACTTTGCCCGCTTTCTTTCTTCCCACAGCAGAGGTTGAGGTGCAGAAAATTAAGTGATAACTGCGCTTTTCCTTTATCTGCCGCCGTAATGTTACAGTATTTGCATCAAAGCCCCAATGGTAATACAAATGAGAGGCTTTATTTAAACGCTGTGAATGCGTCGCTGGTGATTGTAATTGTGTCGGTTGTAGACAGAAACGAATGGAGGGACTCCGCTCACTGGACAGTTCCTATAGTCGCGCAGTTTGTCTGCCGACATGGCTCTGTGTTTTCATGCTCTGATTGTATGTCTATACAATCAGAGCCTGAAAACCCAGATGATTGTATGTCTATAAAATCAGATCGCGGAAGTATTTCCCATTGAAATCGCTAACGGGCAGAATATCCCCGGTTATTATTTAGCCACAAACCCCAGAGTTCTTCTGCGCAGCGGCTCACTCACTCACTGGCGAGATCTCACGGTGAAACGCTGCTTTGCTCGGTCGAAGGCGTTGTGTGTTTCTAAGGTGATTGAACATCATAGTCTTAGACGAGCGTTTAACTTATGCTGCATATTTTGCACTGCATTGTTTTTTTATCAATAGTTTGAAAAAATGGTCCCACACCGGACTCTATGTGAAGCTGACACTTCATGTAGAAGTGACGCTCCAGCAGCGCGCTCACGACCAGACGTGAACTCGCATACACAGTGAAATCTCCCAATAAAAAAAACAGCATAACCCACTGATTTTCTGATTTCTATTTTTAAAGACAACTTGAGCGCAAGTGGAAAACTGGTCATTGGTTTGACACATTCACATCCCTAATGCATATGGAAAAAGTGATAAACACTACCACACCACACCACAAAGAATGATCAGACCTTCATCTCTCATTTTTTCTTATGTTTGAACATGACTTCTGCAGGTGAACTATCCATTAAACTGCCCAAATTCAAGAATAAAAACAATCATCAAACTTCTGGACTTTAAAATACTGGCCCACTCTTTCAACATACTTTCAGTTGTAGGCTTCAAATTCAATATGTTTGCCTGGTTTTATATTATGTGTATGAGCAATATCAATATTTCATATAATTAACTAAAAGAAAAATAACCAAATCTAAAGGGAATATCTATACTGTTACAGTATAGATATTCCCTTTAGATTGTTATTTTTCTAATAACCAAATCTAAAGGGAATATCTATACTGTTACAGTATTATTATATAAAATATACGAGGGGCCAGTAAAACTCGGATCCAGTGGCCCGACAGGCCAGTAGGGAAAAAAAGTTATGTTGAACCCTGCTTTCTGGAACTATCCAGGTCTGCTCCATTCATTACACAACTGCTGCAGCCATAGTTGTAGCTATTTAGACGACTAAAACAAATCTTAATGGGATTCTGACAATTCAACTCAAAACATTGGCTAGAAAATTCCAAGTATGGTTTCCTCAAAGCAGTGTGCCCTCACACAGAAGTGTGTTGGAAAACGTATCAGCAGCCTGATGACCTGCTGAGCAGAGGTGCAATGGACTCACTTAAGGCCCTGTTCTCACGGTGAAAACGTGACAGTTTTCCCGTTTTTGGTTTAAAAAAAAAAAAAAAAAAAACCCCGTTCAGACACAATTTATCTGACATCTTCACTCGTACACATGTTTTCAGAGGAAACGGGACGAAATCGCTGTAGTAAGCATGCCAGGCCAGCAGTTGGCGGTACAAGGTAGTAGTAGATAGCTTTTCCGGTACAATTTGATGCATTAAACCTTACTGTAATCGAAAATTAATGCCACTTACATTCATAAAGCGGTTGATGTAAGCTTGGGGTTACAAGTATTGTAAATTACAAGCTTTCTGTCCTCTTATTTCACCGCATTGAACTTGTGAAAACAGAAGACAGAAGCTGATAGTGAAGGGGCTTTGTGAGCGGCTACTTTCCTGTTAGGCGTACTTCAAAATAAAAGTCGACTCACGTTTGTCCAGTGAAATGCTACTAATGTTTAGCCAATGAAATCCTTTTACTGTGAAGCCGTAGCCTTAATGCTCCTTTTGTTGAACAGTAACTTAACCGCTGCACGCTGAACTATGGATAGCGTTTTTTTAATGTAGAGAGAGCCGTGTCCCTGGCATATAGAAGCTACACACGTTTATTTGGCTAGAAAAACCGGCAGAGCACAAATCTTTCCCCAGACAAAGTGGCCGGTGGTCTCAATAATTTACTAATCGCTTTGGCTAAATTGGCGAGTGTTATATTTGAGCCCTGCACGACACTCCGCTGATCACAGTGATGGTGCCGTGGAGACACCGTGCATGTTATCTTGTCTTCTAACTCGCGTGTGGGTATTTTGACAGCAAATGTTATAGACTACGCATACGTGAAGTGGAGCCGTGACGTCAGCGTTACCAGGGAAAATGGTTTCGGTGTTTACAAGAAACCAAAACCGTTGTGTTTTCCAAAAAATCCTCCCTTAGAGGTGATCTCAAAAACCTGCGGTTTCATGCCTGCGTTTGCTGTTTTCATGTACATGATATAGTGCAACCGCGGGAATATTTCCGCGTTTGCACCGTTTCGTGTTGTCGTGTAAAGTGCCCCTAAAACTGATTCAAAAGCTCCAACCAACCAACCAATTGAGAAAAACTAAACTTTCTATTCCCCCCCCCCCCCCCCGAATCACACACATTTCACATTAGGACGGCCCCCAAACCCTCCCCCACCTCCATTTTACTACCAAACAAAAGAAGTTCTTTCTTTTCCAACACACAAACAGAGTCATTGAGTGTGCTAGTGTGTGTGTGTGTGTGTGTGTGTGTTAGAACAAAGGACCAAGCAGATGCAACTCTGTTTGAACAGCAACAGCTGCCATCCAACCAACCAGAAATCAGCAATCAGCCACTAGCCAGTCAACAGACTAGAGAATTTTTTTCTGTACGCCGGTCCGTCAGTCAGTCAGTTCTCAACCTCTCAGTCCTGGCAGATGTGTGTAGACAAGGTAGATAGCCAGCTGCTTACCTTTTTGAGCCATGATCCCCATGGGTGAACACAATACTTCTATATCATACAAGTTTTCATACTCATTTTCTTCATCCACTCATTATAGAGCCCGGCAGGTATAAGGGATAAGACATCTGACTGTAGCTGCACTGGAATTAGTGTGCACTAATTTGTAATTTTCCTCTTATAAGAAATTATATGTACAAGGAATTAATACAATTGCGCCACAATATTCAATGGTGCACCGACTCAAAGGGGTTAACTTATTGAAGCACAAGGAACTGATGTCAAAGGTTGTTGCTTAAATTTTAGAGGAGCATCTCAAGCTGTGCCCCATCCCAGCATGCACTGGGCAAGGGGTTAAGGTACACCCTGGACACCTTGCTAGTCCATCATAGAGCTAAGAGTATCTCAGTCATATTCATCGTTTTGTGATTACAACAATTTGTAAGTTCTGTACATGCAAGTGTGGCAGCATTGTTAGAGCAAGTGTTTGTCAGATGATCATATTTCACATAAACACTGACTGCTCCCCGTCACGAGCCAGATGTTTTCTCTTTAGCTGTCCTCAACATGACAGAATATGTTGGAACGGATTTCTACACCAGCTGCTAGCGCCCCACACACTCTGGAAGGTGCATCTGCAAAACCTACCTTTGCTCTCTCAAGATATCCAGGAATCTAAAATGTGTGAGTGTACACACAAACATTCAAAATATTCCACAAATCAAACTGATATTCTAAAATGTATTTAACTAAAAATAAACAACCACTGAGCAGGTTCTATCTGTACTGATGAAGTAGTTTGAGCTTTTTGGTAAGGACCAAAGAGCTCTCTCTCTCTCTCTCTCTACGCCAATGCTAATCACTCATAGCCAAAATGCTTCCTACTGTGATTTATGAGTCACTTCCCTGTATCATTCACCATGAAACCACTTTTCAAACGATGAGTTTCTAAATGACAATGCAGGGCATTCATTCAGTCAGTAGTGAAGCCATGAGTCTCTATTAGCATGACACTACAGTAGAACAGCCTTCCCTGATGCCACAAGGTCTTCTGCAATGCCTGATGGGAGCAGCCACTCTTATGTAAATAGCAGTTAATAAAGGCCTTTCCTCCATGTCTTTGAACCAGAAACGAGCTAGCAACCCAACGACAGGAAGAACAGCGGCTCCATGTCTTTTACTTTATTATGGTCGGCAAACAGGCAAAGAGAGGCAAGCTCTGCACAGAAACACTCCACTTTACACTTTCTTTTTGTATCCTTAAAGTATCCACAGCACTATGGTATGGTACTCTGGCACAGCCGTCTCTTCAAACAGTGGTTTTATGGATGCATCTTTAACCTCTGTTGCCATAAGAGCAGGGGAAGTCAAGTAGACCAACATCACCGTATTCTCCACAGTAGCTGGAACAATTTCTGGTCAGAAATAATGATCGGTTCAGTTTTAATCCAATTGCTGACTGGTTGTGTACACACTACACAGACAGACTAAACACAACTGGTGGACTCATTTCAAATCAGAACAGCGTCAGATGAATCAATAGTTCCACTATTCTGCAACTAGTCCTGACACATCTGAATGGGCATCATATCTCTCAATTTGCCTACAACTTGTACTAAACTGACAGACGGTTACACCCGGTGACTAAACATGCAGAGTCAAAGGGCGCAGTGATTTCTTTTAACCTGTGTGCATGGGAGATAAAACGGCACAAAAAGGCTTAGGCTTATGGATGCTATTTCTATTTAGTAGCTTAAATAGTTGCATAACGATGCAGAGTGAAACTTTGTGATAGTATCATCTGCACTTAATGTTGATCTTCTCGACGTAACTTTTGAACCGACAGTTTTACTAGTGCATGGAAGAGATTTGTTTGTATCCAACACTTCCTACTCCATTTATTCCTTAACTAACCCTTCTTTAATATTTGGTTTTGGCAATGATTATGTAGGCCATAAAATTGTGCCGCAATTTACCAAAGTGCAAGGTGACATTTTAAATTCACCAGTTTTGACAAACCAAATTATATAAAAGACATAAATATGGCAGAAGATTTTCAATTTAAGATGACATATTTACTTGAGAAAAATAGCAAATAACCACATCTGAGAAATTCAACCCAGTATCTCTGTAGCATGTCTAATAGGGTTGCCAAGGTAATCTGTGTAACACGCTGTGAGGCAAACAAGGATTACATGACTTGCCCACTGGCAGCGCAGAGTTCTTTAACAGGGTTTTGGAAAAGTGGATGGAACATGCCCCTCCTGTCCCCAATTGAAATTGTGCGCAACATTTCCAGGACTGACGCTCTTGTAAAATGAACTGGTGACTAGGGGTGGGAATCTCTTGGCACCTCATGATTCGATTCAAAATCGATTCTCAATGCATCTCGATGCAATTTAATTTATTTTTTTTTACGTACATAATGCAAAATCTGAGTTTGCTACTCAGAGTTTGCTAATCACTTTCTACTTTTGTGATGATCATTAAATGCAATCAACAGATGAATGACCTTCTCTAATATTGTATTAGAGAAAAAGCTTTTCTTGTCATAAATATGACTTTCTATGAACAGTGCAATAATCAATGCAACTTTCAACACAATATTGAAGTATGTAAAAACTAAACCGATTCAGTTGAATTTTCTTTCTACTCTTGTGAATCATGTTTCTATAGGATTTCTATTCTATTATTTTCTATGTCATTTCAACACATTGTGCAAAAAGTATGGCTTGGAATTCAGCTCTCATACAAAAACGTAAACAGACACAAAGCCAGTGCAGGTCATATGGTTTGCTGCTCTCTGCCCTTTTGTCGCCACTTTTAACAACTCACACTTGTGTGGTGTGCATGCGCAGTGGCGCAGGAAATACTAATATTAAATACTAGTAAAAAAAGTTTTTTTTTTTTAATAAATCGATTATTAACTTTTATGAGCCAATTCGGAATCGTTCTAGAGAATCACGATTAATCGGAAAATCGATTATTTTTCCCACCCCTACTGGTGACACAACACACCTCAAAGTGCACCTTAAGAGTGAAGCTGCCATGTGGAGGCTGACACACACTAAGCACTTGTTCTGTTCAGAAAGTAAGTATACACTAGGTCTTTCCTTGAACCTTTATATTTATTTTCTAATATCCAGTCGCTGTAACCAGTCATCCTCTACTCATTTGAACCCATTCTAACCTTGTGTTGCAGCCTAACAGAAACAAACAGCCTGTACACAGTCAGAGCAGCGCTTCAGCTCTTGCTATTGAAGAACTTGTGTGTCTGCTACTAGTTGACAGTGGTGTGCCTTTGAGCTTACAGGAAATCAGTTGCCTCCGTAGTAGCTCGCTGCAAAGGATATGAAATGACACTAGTGACTCTCACCTGCCTCATGCTCGCTCACATGCTGGAACCTTCAGAGGAAGTGATGTAACTCAACACAACATCACACCACCCATTCTACAATAGAGAATAATTGAAGCTGTGTATGTGCGTGTGTGCCTGCGTGTGTGTGCGTGTGCGTGCATGTGCGTGTATGTGCATTGCAGCCTCTAGGTATTCATCAGATCACAGCTCTAGTTAAATGTAGGAAGGCAAAAGATTATATTCTCCACTCATCCTCCTCATATTCTGTCTGTTCTTTAGAAGTGAGCCTCCCCACAGGGTAACACTTGTGTGTAGGCTCTACAGAGCTGGACACATTTCATCCTTCTCTCTCTCTCTCTACCAGAGTTAAACATCCTTCGGTCATGGGAAGGACAAGGCCTTCTGCTCTGCTCAGCTTTGTTTCCTTTAACTTCTGTACAACTTCCTCTGCCATTCCAGCCAAAGCTAGAGCTAGCATCCTTTTCTCACAGTAAACACACGTGTACACACACACACACACACACCCACCAGCTGTCACTGCAGAGGGAATTAGGTGAACGGTCAGTGTGCCGCTTTAGACGCCAAATCTCATCAAAGGATGAGGCCAACCCCCCCCCCCTCCCCTCCTGCCACAACACACAAGCAGGGAGGAGTCCAGAAAAGGTATGTTCAGATCCATACCAACAGGCAGACGCAACTAATGTAATGCTGGCTCTACCTAAATGTTTGACCCTAATGCTGCACTGTCCTACTGTCCCCTGGGAACATGAAGGCTGCACAATGAAACACATTCAAGTGCACAGTTTCACCTCATCAAGGTAAAAGGAGCAAACACTTGCCGTCTAAGGAGCAGAAAAGTGGAGTTAGGAGTTGTGTCATCTGATAAGTCTTCAGAGTGGACTTTGAGGCGGCGGGCTTGCGTTTCATTTTAAACATCATGAGCTTTAACACAATCAACTTCACCACAAGTGTCAAAAAGACAAATGTATTTTGCCTGCAACTGTCGCCGTTAATCCACATTTTGTATTTAAAAATAAAATGCACATCTGTGTGTTTCCAGACATCCGATAGGGTTTGAAGTCAACAGGTCAGGAGCAGGAAAATCATTTCTGAGCAGTGACTCCATCACCATTTGCTATTCCACAACAGAAAAACACACACACACACACACTTTGCACATAACAGAAGGGCCAAAAAAACTATTACTCAATTCTATACATTCTACTTTTCTTTGATGTTAATCAACAGGGTGGTGAACCATCGTGTTCAGAGAAATCACTTCATTTAACATGCTTGTGGATAGCAGGTGGTAAACAATGGGTGAGTGAGTGCTATTAGCAGCCGAGGTGAGAGAGGAAAGATATAGTAGGAGTAGCACTAGTGAGAAGTAGAGTTGACTTATGTGGTTTCACAACAGCGACCACACTGATGTTAACTGTGTTTTCAGAGGTTGACAGCCTGTCAACACACTAGCTCTAAACGACAAGGGGTCAGTTTGAAAACAAGAACAAAACCTCCATCGGCCCCTGCACTGACAGGACATTCTTCTTATCTATTAGTTGTGGTGCACCAACACCAAGTACATCATTAAGTGGATTGCCCAGAGCTGAGTAATGATCTAAGTACATATTAGCCACTCATACACTCCCTTTAATGTCTTGAAAACGTATCGTGGCCTCAGTATAGTTGCAGTGACTTGAAAAAGAAAATGTTTGACATATGAATTGTAATATTAAAAAAAGCTTCTAATTTAATGCTGCCAGGGTCTTTAACAAACTGAAATCGTCACATTTCAACATTTATTTTCCTCCATTGATCGAGTGCTCGTTACCTCTGTACAACTGAACAGTTCCCTTCATAATATTCTAGGTGACAAAAAGGTGTCTTTATTTATCCAACCAACAGTCCACTTATACTATAACCACCACAAAAAGCAGTCAATTGTCCCTATTTGAGGGACATTATCATTATCAATAGAGCAAAAGCACTGTGGACGGGACAGGGCCGTCCCTTTACTTTTCCTATGTCTTTGAACCCCCAAACATATCAGTTCTAAAATCAAACTCAGTCACTAACCCAGACTGTTAGCCTGGCTGAGAAGTGTTATTATCCTATCCAAAGTGAAAAGGCTTTGGTTGTGGCACAGTTGGAGGCAGCAGACACATCAGCCTGTGTGAGTCCTACAGTATCATTAACAGCTCCACTGGTCCCATCTCACCTGAAAGCATTAGTAACCTCTACAACACCTCTAGGTTTAGACCACTTGATAACTGAAGTGACCGTCACCAGCGCGGCTCTGGAATTCACAGCGACCGTGCAGCTCCAGCCGAGGCCCAAACCACAGAATGTCACTGCCAAGTCCAGAGCCATTGGATTGTCCCCCTCTGGCAGCCAGCAGTGTTACACAGCCAATAGTAGTTCAATAAAAGTAGTTCATAGATCCTCCATTTAAAAGGTTCAGTAAGCGGAATGGTCAGTTCAGCTAACTTTCTGTCACTGACTGCAGTTAGCAGTCCCCTCCCTTGTCCCCACATTAATGCACTGCGGTCTTCAAGCAGCGAGTTATCTAGCATCATCTCAGGTCCGCAAGTGTGATAAAACATGATAAAAACCATCAAAACAGACATTGGGAAGGATTTTTTTCCTGCTCCGCCATTGTAGGCGCCTACACATTTACCCATCTGTCACTCTGCAAAATGCACTTTTTTCTTTAAAATGGTGTTTCAATATTGGTACCAGCTCCCAGGTGTAACGAGACTCCCTTTGTATGAGACAAAAAAAATATATGTTTTTCCACTCCCACCTTTCTGAAAACCTATGTTCAAAAACCCCAGTCAGATTTCTCTCTCCCCCTTATGACATCATAAGGTAACAGGCTTTCAGACAGAGGCTGAAAAGAGGAGATTTAGCAATGGCATTGTGAGAAATACAAAGGGTTTTTTGGAAACTACACCATGAAAACAGTTTCTAGTAGAAACACAAATGACAGTTTTGAACTAAAAAATAAGCGTAATGTGTGACAAACATAGGAAAACTTACACATATGCTTTTTAAGCTATTGAAAACTGATCACAGTAGTATGCAATGTATATGAATATCATCTACTTTATAGCTTTTAGCTATTAAACGCAGTGAAAATGCCTGTCAACAGTTGTAGGTGGACATGAAGCCACAGAGTTCCCACTCTAACCAAGCCCTGCATCAGCTGCTGGGACTGGTGTGTTCTCCCAGTCTGGGTGAAGGTGTGTCAGTCAGTGACGTCACCTTTGGAAAATCTTTGGTCGGAACGATAAACCTTCAGGCGCCTAAACTTCCGTGACACACCTTTAACTTTGCCTACTCTAAAACCTTTTTGAACGCCTATGTGTTTTTTTTCCCCCAGTCTGAAAATCAGAAAGGAAATGTGCATGTGGCTGCTTGATGCACACATTCAGATCAGAGAGCTGGGAAATATTCCCTTAGTTCAGTTTATTTTCACTACAAAACTTTTTTTTTTTGTTGCAAAATAGGCCAATTTGCTGATTTCATTTTTCTGAGCTAGCGTCATTTGTCAGACATACTTCACCAAACAGATCCAAATGCACCTTGTGTATTAAGAGTTGGTGTGGGGTGATGGGAAGCGAGAGAGAGAGATTAGCCAACAGCGGCTCAGTGCTGTGCTGTTCAAAGTTTGGCTGCTAAAGCCGTCTGTAGCCTCCAGGCTTTACTAAAGGAAATCTCTGCCATGTCAACAACACCACTTCTCTAAAAGAGACACAGACAAACAGACCACAGCCAGAGAAACAAACCTGTCTCTAGCCTGTAGCACAACACAGCCTTAACTAGACACCTGAACAAGTTGAGTGATCCCCCCCCTCTCTTCCTCTGGAGAACACGTGCGCTCACTCACCCACCCACCTCCCATTACCACTATAGGATCTAAGCCACTATAATTTATACCTTTGTTCCCAAATGGAGGACAGCGCGCGGTAGCTGGCTCGCTGTGTGTGTAATTATGCTCAAGTAAGGGGATGCGGGGCAGAGCGTGTGTGTGTGTGTGTGTGTCTGTTTTGGGGCTGGGATTTGAAGCCCGGAAGGAAGAGAGTGGAGAAGGAAGGGAGGGGAAGGGGGAGATCAAGAAAGAGAGAGAAGCAGTGAAGCTAGAGAAAATCTGGTTATTTTACGCACGGCTGCTTCGTTAATGGACAGAGTGTGTGTGTGTGTGTGTGTGTGTGTGTGTGTGTGTGTGTGTGTGTGTGTGTGTGTGTGTGTGTGTGTGTGTGTGTGTGTGTGTGTGTGGCGGGGGTGGGTCAGCAGGAAAGGGCTGTGTTTATCCAATCTGTTCCCTGCCTTTACCATGTGGTAGGAAAAACCACTGGCCGGCTCCCAGTCGGATATGGAGGGACGAGAGACAGCACAGCAGAGAGAGAGAGAGAGAGAGAGAAGTAGGCCACAGAGGGTGGCCAATGAACCTGCTAGAGAGAGTGTGTGTGTGTGTGTGTGTGTGTGTGTGTGTACTCGCTGAGCTAAAGAACCTGTTATAGAGTCTCTGAAAATCCTGTGCATCTTTGAGTGTATTAAAAGGAAAGCAGGTAGTTACGTGATAATTATACTGAAGGCAAGAGGGAGGGATAACACATAGGGAAGTACCCTGTCAAATATGTCCTATCCCTTTAGAACAGTACAGAAATGAGCAGCCCTACAAACTTCCATATTCAAGGTCATAATAAGGAAGACATCAGTTCATATTTGGCACACGGGCAATGGGCATGGAAGAATGTATTTGTACTTTCCCATGCTGGAGATGTTGGTCTTGAATACAGTGGATCATGAGTGGCTGTGTTATTATAGAAGGCTACCTAGATGAGGATGTGAAGGGGTCACACAACAGCACTGCATACACACAAACGACCAGCTCCAGGTTCTCTCCCTAACGTGTTAACAGCAGCATAGTGATGGAGAGAAAGGATCTTTGGCCATTCAAATAAAATGTGAAAGGCTTTAATAGAAATACACTGTAGCCTTGCGACTGGCTGACAGCTCTGTTTACTCGTCTACTTAAGAAGTCAGTGGATCTATGAAAAAGGTCTTTATAGGGGAAGGTCAGAAGAATAATAGTAATGCTATAAAGATGATGCCTTTAAAGTGAAGCTTGAGCCCTGCCTTTAGAACAGACGTATGCAGCTCATTTCAAGCAGCCCGCTGGTTCCAAGCATTCTCCGCCTGTATTTGGATTCATAACCAATACTTAAAGGATCTTTTCTGAGACGTGTGAATTTTGAGAATAAAATCCAGATGTTCTTGCATGAAGGGATTCTGGTATGACACAGTGATGTGTAAAGGTTTTCAATGATGTGAGTCCCCTGGACCTACAAGCGGTCTCTGACTGGGACCGCAATAAACCCTTTGATTTATTTTTCATGACAAAACGGTGTGGTGAGCCGAGTGTTCTACACACAAACAGGGCTGCTAATGGCTAGTTATCAAGCTATGCATTTAGCACCTAATGAATAGACTTAATATCACAGTCTATGATTTGTGGAGGAGACTCAGTATATTGGGCAGTAACATGAATCCACTTTTGTTGGTTTTGTTTTGCTGCTCGCAACTGAAAAGTCATTATTAAATACAATTAAAAATGTTGTAGAATCTACGTCACCACAAATGATGATTGGAATGGTGGACTTCCAGGGGGCAGCCCTACTTGATAGCAAAGACTGTGTGTGTTAGGGAATAGAGAAAGGCTGAGGGTGCGTCCCCCCTGGATGTGTCAATAGTGAGTTTACAACGTCCTTTCAGATAACAATGCATCAAAGAGACAGGACGCCCGCCTAGCACCATGTGATGACCTATATACTGTATCTATATACTCCCATTGCATTAAGATATGTTCAACCTAGAGACACATAGAAAGAAAACACACTTGGGGTTAGGAGGACCGAGGAAGCAGTGCCAAATTCAGATGTAGTATACCAAGTCCGATGACCAATGAACTCTGGTATGAAACCGAAAGGCTAGATGCTGGTGTTTGATCTGTGTTCTGAAACGCTAAGGCACAGAGTGTACACCTCAATGAAACTCAAACATCACAATGTTGCAGGTGAGGGGGGATATTCTTGCTCAGTGGGCTTATGAGTTCTAGTAGCACACTTCCTTTGGGAAACCCCCAGTAACTCATATCAAACGTTCAGAAAGACTAAAGGATCGGTTACTAGCTGGGAGTCAGAAAAGAGCTGTTAAAGAGATCTGTCATCCCTATAGAGAAAATAAGATGAAGCTTTGGAAACATGTATGAGCAACAACCCAAGAACTATCAGTCCTGTTCTCATGTTCAGTCTAGAATTGTATTTCTATGCAAAAATATGAAATAAGAAATGAGTTTCCAAAGGAAAGGCTTTCATCACAGAACCAACTCTATATGTGAGAAAAGGGATCGCAAAAGCACACACACACACACACAGTGGAGCAGGCTTTCTGGCGTGCTGCCCTCACACCTCCCTAATCAATCATTACTATTGACATGCCCTTTAGACCAATGGGACAGGCAGATTTGGAGGGTCCCCAGAGATTGGCTGCTTCCCCTCCCTGCCCTGCCTTCTTCGCCTGCTAACAACCAATTAACTTCCAGGGTCCCTCCTACAGAGCAGTGGGGTAACTTCTCTCCTGGGACGCGGGATGGACGCACACTCGGCTCAGCATCTCTTGAGCACTTCTTTTTCTACAACATTTTTCAGCAGGATGAGAATCTTGCTGCTGCCATTTTGGGTCAACCAAGTGCTATAAATAATGACTAGCATTTGCTACCAATGCACACGACAACAAGCAACAGTATAATTAAGGTCACCTATTAAAGCAATATGTACTTTTTCATGGTTTTTCAACATTAAAGCCACTACGAGTAACATGGCACGTTGGCGTCCCCTTTGGACCAAAGCGGTAGTATTTTTACGACGCCCGCTGTCGCAAAGCTGTTTACTAGCGCGTGCCAGGCGCGTGAGTGTGAACTGAGAAGGGAGCAATATAGTGCATGTCCTTGTGTTGAAAGTGTGAGGACTCTTTTCGGCTCCGTGAGAGTGGTTTTGACACTGCATGAACTAATGCCAGTCACTGCCACACGCACCTGATTGCAATGCTGATTGCTAACTACTCTCTCTCACGGAGCTGAAAGACGTGTGTCCGACTCCTCACAGAAAGCGAATGAACGAGAGACGGCAGTTAGTATGGATCACGATGAGGTAATGTGTTTGTGTTGTTGATCTAAATAATGACTATTTCAGATAATGGTTATCTGATGATGGTGAAGCAAAGCAAACTTTGTGTTAGTACCAACCGCTCATTCATTTAGGAGTAAACACTGCAGTCTAGTTTCGCTCTCGTGAAATTGTATGCACGTTGCTTGGCAACGCCCTCGTCCCCCCGTAGCCTATATCACTCTCCCTTTTAGCTTTTCTTTATTGCATTTTCTTTTTTTCTTTGATGGTTCAGCCCCGTTATCAGTCATTATGACGACAAATAACTGTATCAAACAAGGCTCCCGCTCCGCTTCCCTCACCTGGAGGGATAGGCTTCTCAATTCATGTTGCTGCGCCACACTGAAATCTGCGACCAATACGGATATGTGACCATAGAGCTTGCACGAGCGAACAAAAAAATCGGACTGGGTGTGCGACCAGACCAAAAGCAGTAATAAAAACTATTTAAAAACGTCTTTCTTTGCACTGATGGTCTCGTTTGCTGTTAAAGGTAATTTATGATTATCAGAGGAAACATGAGGCTGTTTAAAAGATATTTAAATGTTACTCGTAGCCGCTTTAATATAAGACTCCCAAAGGATGAGAAAAAAAAACAACCCTCTCATTTTCTCCACCTCTCAGAAATCCTGCGTTCAAAACCCGAAGCCAGATTTAGCTCCCCCTTAGCACTACCTCCACCTGTGACAAGCCACACCCCCAGATCTGTCCAATCGTAGCAGACTGGGCTTTTTTGGAAGGCCACTGTCTGAAATGAAGCATCTTAGACAGAGGCTGAAAAGAGGAGATTCAGCATTGGCCCTGTGAGAAATATAAAGGGGTTCTTTGGACACTACACCATGAAAACAGTTTGTAGTAGAAACCTAAATTAGGATTTTGAAAGTCCTGACAATGTGCATATAATATGACCTTTAAGAAGAAGAAGGTGTGATGGGAACATGTTTACTGGACATGTCTAGAGAGATACATATAGTGTCTCTTGAATATTGTTAACATTAATGCCTCTTTTATACATCTCTACCCTCAATGACCTTGCATCCATCCCCAGTCTTCCTACCAGGCTGTTGATTCCACAAAGCAAGCAGCACTTAACCTTTCATCAGCCCTGTGATTCACTGGAGAAGACAAATGGTGAGAGAAAATGAGCGGTGGAAAGGATGCATGGATGTAATAACTGTGCCATTGAACAACAGTGTTCCAGGGAGACTGATGGGAGCTTTGTGGCGCCTGCTTTTCAGCAATGGGTAAATCTGGGTGATGGTCTAGGGGCGGAATTTTCTCAGTTCAAATGAGATCTGCCTGTTCAAACCAGAGATTCGACTGTTTGTGATACTATTTGTCAATCAGAAAAGTGCATTGGAGATATTTGACCCCCCGTCAACCCTGAAAACGGTTGAAAATAAGACAAAGTTGGGGTGGAGGATTTAGGGAGAAAATGGCAGTTGGGATAAAGATTTGAATCCAAATACCTCAACCACTCCACTTGTTATCTTTGGTCCCTCCCTGACACGCTCTACACCAACAAAGTCGCGCCAAAGTGAATGGACAGTCCCAACAGCCAATAAGAACAGAGAATCGAAGCCTCGCTCTGATTGGTCAAAGTGTACAGCTCATGTTAACTTTGACCAATCAGAAACCACATACCCCAGCTATAAGATCACCGAAAAACAGAGCTTAAAATAAACAACCTCCAGGTTGGATGTATTTAAAAAACCCTGCGTTCTGAATCGCATACTCTTTCTTTTTTCTATTCTACTACATCCGACAATAAAAAAGAATCTAGTTAGGATGCAGTAGGCATACTATTGGAACATATTTTAACTCTTTTATTTCATCATAATATTGCGTCTTGATCTTGCCTCTTGCTTTTATATCCGTCGCATCCCGTTTGTTTTCATATGGAGGCTTCGTCGATGTGACGTCACTTCACGTGCGCACCGGATTGTGGGTCAGAATCGCCCAAATAGGATGCAGTTTTCAACACTAACAATCTTGGCCGGATGAAGTAGGACATCCGGGTACTTCTAACCATCCTAAATCTGGCCATAAGAATCGGGACATCCTAAATATTTTTTCTACATACTATATAGTAGAAAGTATGCGATTCGGATTTCACAAAATTGCTATTGAAAAATAAAAAGTTCAGGAACTGTTATCAAAGTCAAGGAATATGTATGGATATTGACACTTTTGAACTATCCCCAGCCCTAGCAACGGGATTCATCAGCAGTCCATGACAAAAAAACTGCCACATATTTCCAGAGGAGAGCCCTAGGTTTTGAGCTTTGCTTGTTTGTTATAGATTGTGGATGCAAACTGAAGCGTGAAGAGCAAAAAAACAGGAAAGGACACCCATCCACACAGGGAGAGGTCAAAGATAGATTAAAAGACGTGCACACATATGGGTCATAGATGTACTTGACAGGCCGTCTCCTCTTTCTCACACACACACACACACACACACACACACACACACACACACACACACAGAAACACATACAGCCCACACACAAGCACTCGAGAGCTGTATCAACGCCAGGCTCTTCTAGGCACAGCACTCGGTCCAGAAGGGCCTCGCTGCAGGGGGAGGATGGCGGGATGGAGGAGAGAGAGTGAGAGAGAGAGACAGGTGAGAGGGAGCCAGAGAGACAGTGATGACACTCAGTTTTGAATGTCACCACGGTGCTAAAGACCCCCGCTAACCTTTTGGCTGGAAATGAGAGGCGTGGAGGGGGAAGGGGAGGAGAGGAGACAGACAGGCAAGGATGGACAGAGAGAGAGAGAGCGAGGGAGAGAGAGAGAGAGAGAGAGAGATGGAAATGGTGAGAATGAAGAGGAGGGAGCTGGTGCATGGGCAGAGAAGCAGTGGGTGGGTGGGGGCTGGACGTGGAGCAATAGATGGAAAGATGAAAGAGATGGAAGACAAAACAACAGCACCACTCCTCATCTCGGCTAAACAAGGGGCTGCCATCCACCACACATGATGACAGCAGACAAAATGGCCACCCTAACAAAAACACCAGCACTGAGAAACCCAACACCAAAGCTTTTCAACACTAAACTGTCCACTGCAGCATCAGGTGCAGTCCGCCGTACACAGGGAACTGTATGTCAGATGAGCTCGATATTGGTCCCTTCAACCTGGTGTTTCCACCTCCGAAAATACTGTACTGATTGGCTGGTATGAGAAAAGTATGGCTAAGGAGACGTATCAGCAAAAAGCTCCCCAAAGGACCATAGCTGCCGTTCTATGAGATAAAACTGAGGAGAAACTGAGACTGTTTTAAGAGTCGGGACACTCCCCCACAGACACGCTGGAAATGTCTCCCTTAACTGTTGAACAAACCAAAGCTACTGTCTAGTTTAAATTCATTTAAAAAGACGTGGGAGACCTTTTTTTTCCTATTATGGAGCAGCGTTGGTCATGTAAACACAGCAAAGCCACCTTTGTCACTGTTAAATAGACCATCACCTTTATACAACTTTGGCCACTTCTTGGACATGAGACCAAGGCCACGGTTTCTACATCTAGTCAAGCCATTCATACTATGTGGGGGAAAGTATAATCCAAAACATGGACAACAATCGCTTTATTGATCGCCAAAAGTTGCAAATAAGTTTAACTTTGAGTCCCATTTGGCACCTAAATGGCCAAACTACAATGTGGGGGGGGGGGCTGCTAATGTTTCAAGTTGTGCATTAAAAAATATCACTTTAGGAACTTGCAATAAGTCACAATGAAAGAGAACATGTGCTACTGATATAAACTTCAGACTCCAAGGAGAAGAAATGTCAGCACCCCCATCACAGGTCCACAGCTTGGCTTGGGATAAATCCATGTTAATACCAACCAGATGTTTTTTTATGTGACTGATGTGAAGCTATAATTTAATAAGTAAAAGGCTTCATTTCATTCAGATTTGGCTAGTGAATGAGAAAGAGGGATCTCCTAAACTAATAGGCTGAGGAGTTACTCTCCTGACATAGTATCAGACCTGCCACTAAACTAGTGAGCATGCAGTACTGATGGGAACTGTGTTAATAAAAACAGTGCAACTCACAATGTAAGGCCGTACAATGTATTTGAATATAAAACAAAACCTCAACAGTAAGGGACATTAATGGCTAAAACATAGCCCAGAGATGACGCAGAGATATAGTGTGGACAACACACATCAACAATGGGCATTTTCACTAGCAGAGAACAACACCATCAGTGTTGTCAGTTCAAGTTACAGTTCTCTCTGGCATGCCAATAGGGACACTGCTGACTTGTTGTGGTCCCCTGCACACATTCTCCTCAACTGGCCATTTTTTCATACACTTTAGCGTTTTTAATTAAACCATCCTGAAGTAGTTTTGGATTTTGGGACGACTGTGGCTCAGGTGGTTAAGCGGGTTGGCCAACGATCCAAGGGTTGGCGGTTCGATCCCCGCCCGTCCACCTGTGTCATGGTTGTTGTGTCCTTGGGAAAGACACTTCACCCACCTTGCCTTGTGTGAATGTGTATGATTGCTGTATGTTTGAGGTGGTGGTCGGAGGGACCGTTGGCGCTGAATGGCAGCCAAGCTTCCATCAGTCTGCCCCAGGGCAGCTGTGACTACTCTCGTAGTTTACCACCACCGGTATGACTGTGTGTGAACGAATTGAACCAGGAACCCTGTAAAGCGTCTTTGAGTGCCTAGGCAATAAAGCGCTATATAAAACCGATCAATTAATTAGTTTTATAATATAGAGAGTTGGCCAACAAGTCAGCAGAAGGTGAAAATTAGGAGGGAAGTGTTCGGATAAACAAAGCCGATCACACTTGTGATTCATAGGTGAAACTACAGGACACATCTCATTCAGAAGCATGACGCATTGATGGACACCTGTTCCAAACAAACTGTCTCTTTCATTCTTCCAAAGGGTACACCGTATGAATGAATATGGCTTATGGTGGCAGACTTAAAATCCTGTTTGTCATTCATTTAAAGTTGAGATTGAATGAATGTGCGGAGCTATAAGATAATGGGGGAATACATGTGGAGAACAGGCATCAGTGCATGGCTATTACACTGGAAGTTGAATTGCGTCATTCTGTGAAATCTCAATTAACTGGCAAATGTTAATGTTGTGTTTTGAGAGGGGATGAGTCACTTGGCCGCGTGTGGTGTATCCCCACGTCTTCACCCCACAGTAAGGTGGCAGGGATTTCCCTGTGTGAGGAAACTGCCACCATGTTGGGCTGTTGACTGAAAATGGGAAATTAGAAACTTTGAAGTGTGACAAGAATCTACATAGGCTTAGGCTTTTAAGTAAATAACAAAATGTTGGTATTTTTTAAAACAAGATTTTTTTTTAACAAGGGACCAGGCTTTGGTTACTGATGAGTTTTTCAACAATGTATGTCGTCCATAACTTAAAGGTGCAGTGTGTAATATGACATCACCAAGAAAGTTCTAGAAAGTTCTAGAATGCAACGCTCCCTGGGTAACCCCACCCCTTTTGAATTATAACAGAAGCTACAGTAGCCTTCAAGGACAAGAACAATTCTAAATTTTAAACAATGCACCTGATGACATTCCAAAAACATGGATGCCTCCATAAGACTTGCCTGCTCCATGTACAAAATGTAATATTAATATTTGTAATTCTCCGCTCAGGAGGATAATTCAGATTATTGGCAGAGGTGATTGTACACCAATGAGGACATATTTATGAATGAGGATATTGATTTTAGCTAATAAATTACTTAAAATGTTACACAGTGTCCCTTTAAAGAACAGTTATTGTTCCGCAAATGAAACAATTAGATATTCAACACTTATTTCCAACCAAAGTAAGGATTCTATATTGTGCCCGTGTTCCTCTATGCCCTCTGACTGTCGGTAATGCTTATGTGTCTTTTTTTTTTTAAAGTAAAGTCAGGCAGTCATGCATGCAACTTCTAGAGAAGCTAACTGAAGTTACAACAAAAAAAGGCTCTACTTCCAAAACAATAACTAGCCTACCACTCATCATGTGCCAGAAAGGGACCATTTAAAAATATGTGTGATTGAAATATATATCATTTAAAAAATCAAACTTGTATCACAGTTTACAAGCCATATAGCCTAGGGCTAGGCTACATATAAAAAGTGGGGAGGGTATCAAACTTAAGGTCCCAGCTCTGGCTTTGTGAAGACCAAACGCCTCTCTCTAACAAACCATGCTTGTGGCTGAAAAGGGGGAAGATTGCCTCAACTTATATCACATGAAAAGACAAACGGGAGGGACAGTGCTGAACATCTGTTGTGTGCTGCGTGAGTATGTGTGTGTGTGTGGCCGGGGCCTCTGATCTCTCCCTACTGTGGCCCGCTGAAAATGACTAGCTGCCATCTTGGCTCAAAAACACAAGGCGGTGGGGGTAGTAGCAGCGCCTGGCACTATGGCAGACAGGACGAGGAAAAACAACGAACCAAGGCACACACACACATCTAGCTACACCGAAACTGGGTTTAAAATCTCCACGTGAGACTGAAAAGCAATGCGTGTGTTTGGGGGATTCAGTAAAGCTTAGTGGCTGTCTTGTTTTCCTCCCAGAGATAGCACAGCCAAAGTTGCGTGAGAGCGGCAGGGGTGACCATTATGCAAGTTGACCGATTACAGAACACATCATGGGGAAAGAGGACAGGAAGGGGCAAGGAACGCACGCAACAGAATCATATTGTTATTTTTCTTTAACACAACCGTTTTTATATCGCTTTAATACAAGTAAATGTGACTAGGGAGAATAGCAAAGGCACTGGCAGGTGTTTTGAGTTGCGTTTTCCACAGTCCACATCGAGTAACAAGTGTAGTGGTTTCCAAACTTCGCTGGCTGGATAGGCTACAATGTAACACAAATAGAAGCCCTCACAAAAAAAAAAGCCAGAACGCGGAAAAGATGTAGCGATACTTTGCTTTTTCGCCTCGGAAAAAAGTGAAGCGAAAGACTTGAAAAGTTATTTTTTTGAAGTGCCCAGGAGCACCGAGTGATAACCGCCCCGAGCAGGTACTAGCTAGCTCGAGGGGACGGGGGGGGGGGGGACACAATGGGGATGAGAGCAGGCTAACAGGCTAGCTGAACTTCTGTATCCTAGCGTTGGGCTAACCTCCAGCGGCTAGCACGGCTAATTAGCCTATCAGCGGTATTTCGCACGTCGTTCCGGACCAGGGAACGACTCGCTCATCTCGGATTTTATTCAAGTCCGACAGTTTTCTCCCCATTCCAGAGCTGCGCACACACAAGAGTGCTTTTCTACATCTTTGAGGGGGTTTGATAAAGTGAAACGTGGTATAAAATAACGTAAAAAGCACACGATTGTATGGAATGACCGCCTGGCCTCACTGTTCCCCCTCCTCCTCCTCTCCTCCACTGCTCTGTCCCTTTCCGTCCAATAAAACTAGCGACCACTACGGACACTTCACGCTGTCCCCTTCCAATAAAAATACAAGTACTAAGTGGAAATAAAACTAATAGTTATACCTTTGAGTGAAAACATTTTATTTCAACCCAGGCGAAGCGATTTTGGGCGATATACGCCAAGTACTCTCCGCTGGGAATCTCACTGAGAGAGCTCCGCTCATTCAGTCGGCCAGTGACTCACCTCTACGCTCGAGCCACCTCGTGTCTCCTACAAGCTTCAACACAATTAGCTAACTTGGCTAACACTCACACTTTCAAACTACATTAACTAAATATTTTGAATTGCAGAAATTCAATAAGTTGTCTTTGAAACAGACTCCAAAATAGAGAGTCTCCTCGTTCTGTGCTGGATGTTTTTCTTTCCACTTTTCAACTAACTAATGGGACTGTTGTGCGTGTGTATGTGTGTGTTTATGAACGATGCAGCGGGTGGCAAAGCTAAACTTGCTATTGTTAGCATGTCGGCATGGCAGTTACATGGACCTTCAATGACTTTCTGCTGAAATTTGAAAATAAAGCAGACGCTAAATAAAGCAGCAGTCCCGAGCAGAAGCTTTGTAGTGAGTGAGCCCCTGAATGAAATGCGCATCGGGCTGAACGCCGGATTAAAGAGTCCGATTGCGTTGGGAAAAGTATGGAAAACTTGCTGTTAATTAAGAATATAAACTGGTTTCATTCAGAATAGGTGGCTACAATTAACACTTCACATTCATGCTGGTTTCTGCCCGATACAAATGTACTCATTCAAAAGGGGCATTTGTTAGCTTACCCAACAAGCTCGGTCACTTCGGGCTTCTTTATCAAATCAACTCCTCGTTAGTACGGTTAGTATCTCCGTTGGCTGGGGGAAAAATCCACCGTGGTCCTTCTTCGCTTGAAATAAATAAACAAGAGGAAAAAAAAAGTTCAAGTTTGTTTTTCATGAAATCTTTCTCTGGCGTGCCTCGCATCCGCGACCTCGCCGACTAGTGTGCGTTGCTCTTCTCTCCTTTGTGTTAATTTCACTCAAATCGAGTTTAATCCGATCGATCCCTCGGCTGGTCGCGCTCCCGAGTCCTCCCCTCCAGACACTCGCTCACCTTCCTCGGCCAGGGGGTGCGCGCTCCCGAGGACCTCTCATACACACAAACAGGCGGCGTGCGCGGTCACTGACCCCGCCGTGCCCGTGTGACGCCGTCTATAGGCTATGCTCTAATGTGGATATGGTAGAGCTAATATGCACGGGCGTCAGTTGGACTATAGTTTCTTATATAAAAACGGTGAACAAATGAGATGTTTGTGTTTATATTTGACAATTGTTTTAATGAAGAGATATGATACCACAATAGTCCAATGTAAACACATGAGAAGAGAGCACTGGCTAGGAAACTATTTGGTGAGTCTTAATTTTGTCAATTAAAACGTAGTAGGACGTTGAGAACTGTAGATCTTTGGTAGGCTACTTCATTTTATAGCCAGGCTATAGGCCTATTATGCATAGATAGAAATTAAATTAACGGCCATCAGTGTCTATGATATTTAACTCGTCAGTTTAAACAAATCAACCCTTTTGGACAAAAACGAGACATAATCTAAACAGATGAACCAAAACCATCAAACAAGAAATAACCCAACTGTAAATCACTGGTCCAGCTCATTCTACATTTAGTTTCTAAATAGATTTTTTTAATTTGGATAAATTGTCAAATTCTTTCAGCTCATAATTTCTGTAATTCCACAGTCAAGCAAGCCCCCTTTGTCATAGGTTTTACATGTGTTCTTATTGGTGTTTTTTTTAAATAAACAGATTGCTCTCGATTTTTTAGACCAAATCTTGGTTCCTACTAGAAAATTGGTCATTCTTTATCATGACGAACACGTTATAAAATCATTCTATTTTTTAATTTAATATATTATTATTTATTTATTTTTTAAGATATTTTTATGCTTTATTGATAGTGTAGAGACAGAGTTGAAATGGGGCAGAGAGGGGAGTGACATGCAGAGAACGACCGCGGGCTGGAATCGAACCCGGGTCTGCTGCTGGCCGAGGCCCATGGGGGGGACGCCCTACCAACTGAGCTAAGGGCGCCCCCCTTTTAATTTAATAGTTAAACAAATATTTAAATGAGTAAATTAAAAAAATAAAGGTTGGATGTGGTTTTAGGAATGGCCTTTTAAAGAAGGCTGCTCTGCCATAGTGCTTAAAAGTTTCTATTTTTCCTGTTGGGGAAGATGGTTATGTTAATGTTATGATTTTGACATCCTTCCTTTGTGTGTGGTAACTTCAAGCATATGCCAATGATGACGAAATTGCTGATGATTCAGCCAGTTTCTGTATATTTAATATACATGTAGGCCCTATATGTACACCCATTCTCTACTTACACCTAGAGCATGCTGGGAGACATCTGAAGGACCCGAAGTCGAAATTCTTGCCTTTTTTCTTTTTTGTTAGCAACATGTCTTTTACATGTCACCAAACTAATGTATCTATGTCAAGCATTGTTTAAGAGTTGTATTCCTGGGACCCAAATGTGGTGGTAAAAAGAAAAATAGGTAGAAGGTGAATGAAATGACATGCAGTAAGACCATACATATTCATTGTCCATAATAATAGCTTTAAACATTGTTTGATTTTTTTTCTGGGGACGTCCCAGAACCATTTCATGGACCGCTGTCTCAAAGAGTCTTCATCACTGTGATTGTGCAAACAGGAAAAGTGTCGAGCCAACAGGAAATGGCATCTTCATTCTGAAGGTCGTGTGCTGATTACGACAGAAATGAGTGTGTAAGGTCCGTGGTCTACAATAAGAAAAGATAGGCCTTTCTTTTGATCTTAATCTGAACATCGGGAGTATTGACATTTTTACATCTGTATACTTGTATTGTGTGCTTTACATGATTGATGGATGAAAATATTGGAATGTGTTTTCTTAAAGGGGAACTGCAACAAGTGTACACATCAACGTCTGTTTCAGGGTGCCATGGAGAGGACAACTTTATATGTTGAAACATGTTTATATAGCCTTTAATGTCTCCAAAGCAATGTAAAGTCTGATGAATGTAATTTCACTTGAGTCAGCATTGGGATCAGGCTAATGACTGGAGTTAGAAGGAGGGATTTTATCAGCCCTATAATTGCCCTCTGCTCATCTCTGCCTGAGGCTAGCAGCTCCAAGCTACATGATTTGCAGCAGCCTGCTAGCATAACATAACACACCCATGATCACGTGAATTGAGCCACCGTTGCATCTTGGGTAACACAGGTGCCAGGTTTCACCCAGGAAGGTGAATGTGTGGAGGAATAAATAAGACAATATGTCTGGTTCTGCTGCAAGGAGGTTTGTCATTAGAAAAAGAGAATTGACCATCGTGACCTCAACCATTCTATATGTGCGACGAGAGGGTCTTTTAGAATTGGTGGAAACACTTTACATTTCAGCTGAAGATCACTTCAACTCAAATCTGATGATTTTTTTTGTTAGTTTACTATCAAAACAGGGTTGACAAAAAGTAATTTATTGATACTTCTTAACTCATTACATTGTATACTCCTTAACATAGGACTTTAAGTTGGGTAACCACATCATGAAGTTGTGAACAGTGGCAGGTACAAACAGCAGCTTCTACAGTCATGTACAGTTAAAACAACACCATAAAGATGGATATGATCTTAAACTAAGCACATAGAAGAAGCACAGAATACACTATACACCAGCCTATTGGGATTCCATTGTGAATGTACTGTATGTATTTTTCTCTTCTTTTCTGTTACATGTTTTACCAGTTTGGACTTAAAATGAAAAACTGATGATATACATGAGGGACCGGCAGTGATGCGATGTCCCTGACAAGACCACTAATTTGTTTATCATTCCACACACACACACACACACACACACACACACACACACACACACACACACACACACACACAAACACACTTTGTCTACTTATTTGACTTCCTCCTTTCTGTGAAAAAACAACGTACTGTATTTCACCATGTGTCAGTTGTGTTTGGCTATACACTATAAAATAATACTGAGGTAAAACACACTAGAAAAGAGACTTCACGGTTCCACGGTTAAGAATAATAGGCTACTGGTGTTTCTGCAATGTGTCAGATGCATTTACACATGTTCCATATTTCAGCCTGTGTGCTGCTGCTGAGTGATTTCCAGAGACTCTTTGGGCAGGTTTCTCCCCCTCTCAGTGAGCCCCCCTTGTTTTTGTTCACTTCATTTCACTGTGTTTTGAAAATCAACATGCAGAGACTTGAAAAAAAACGTGCTGGAGTTAGGTAATCCATCACTTCAACATGGTGTCTGCTTCTATCATAGTCAACGTTACATTAAGGGAGCGTGATTACCAAGTTGAAAAAGGCCAGATTTGAAGAGTCTAGACTGTGTTATCAATATCTTTATCTGCCTGTAAAGCTATTCACAGACAGGTAACCCATTCTCTTTCCTCATGTGTATACTGCATAATACAGCCTGACATTACAGTGTGTGATATGCTATGTTTGCTGAGGCCTCTGAAGGGTAAGTCTTCAAGGTAAAACACTTTTATTTTGAAATTTGAATGTACACTTCGTTTTGCGGAAGTTGAAGCAACTAATTCTCCTGTTTGTGTGTTTAACCTCATATTAAAGGTGGAGTCAGCGATTCTGGAGAACACTTGTTGTCAAAATCAGTTGTTATAACACAGCCTAAAGGAATGCAAACAAAGGGTTTGCTTTTCGTTAGCCTAATAGCACAATTGCCTAAGTCATATTTTAAGGGTTATAGAGTAGGTTAGAGTAGATGTAGAGTAAAAGTAGAGTAGATTAAATATGATTTAGGCAATTATGCTATGAGGCTAACGATATGATGGATGTTCAGTCTTGACAACCAGCCACTATAATACAATCTGTGGTATACTGTTGAGCGGATGAGGGTGTGAGATGAAAAAGTTATAATATAGTTCTATATATAGTTGTAGTTCCTCCTGCATGTGGTGGGACATTAACATATGTATCAAATATCATGCCAATCCCTCCAACAGTTGTCCAGACATTTCAAATAAAACCACAAATGTCGCACTCATTGTGGGTGGGGCTACCAAATGACCATCTACATATTGCCATACTGCCAAAAGCAGCAACATTTTTGTTAGAAACAAAAAATAAAGAACAAAACAGGGTCATCCCAATGTTCCCAGGCTCAAAGTTCCCAGATTTATATGGCACCAAATGGGACGTTTTATTATCAAAGTCGTATTTGGTTTTGTGGATAAAATACAGTCGTGAGGTAAACAACATGATGTGTTAACTTGTGCTGCCTGATTGTTTCATCTCTTGATGCAGAAGGACAATAAATCCACTATATATCACCGTGTCTTTAAATAGTCCAGCACCTCCTACTAAGAAGTTAGAAAACTAAATATGTCTCTCTGGGCCTGTGGACTAGTTCCCCCACCCTGATATATGATCTAATTGAACCCTGGAACATTAATACGCTCCAAAATAACAACCAATCAGAAATGTGAACAACTTGTGGAACTGTGAGCATAAGAAGTTGTCCTATAGCTCCTTTAATGCACTTGTCATCCTTTAAAAATATGCAAGATGTTGTTGTTGTTGTAAGGCTTTGTACATTTATTAAATATTACGAGTATAGTATAAATATAAATAATTTGAATGCGCATTATGTAAATAGTTGTTTAAAAAACTGATGAATGCATAGCAGATAATTATGGGCAGTTGAACAAGGGGTGGGAATACATAAGCTTCGGCTTCCTCTCACTCCTTTTCGGACATTGACACTAGATTTATTTCATAAATATTGTTTATGACACTTTATAATTATTGTTATGTCGTGTACGTGTTATGAGTATTTGTATGGTGTCATACTTCCTTTTTTTCTCTCGAAATAAAGACGAAATGAATGAAAGTAAGGTTTATAGAAATGTCTCTTTGCCAGGAGAGAACGGTTTTCCTGTTTTGAGTGTGATGTAAGTTATGGGAAACACAAAAAACAAATGAAACAGGACTTTATCACCACCACAGTCACACTGCAGCTGCTCTTTCTGCAAACATCCCAACCCAACACTGACAAATGCTCAAGGCTATGTGTTTATTGTACGTCTAGCCAAAGGAGCCATTAGAAATAGATTACTGGGTTGTTATATGTTGAGTCAATGCCAGTATCACTGTTAAATGCAATAGCGTCTCTACTTCCTGTCATTTTAAAGGTGATGGAATCCCGACTGGTAAACATGCGATTCCTTTAGTCATTTTGACTGTTAGTAACTTTGACTGTAGTAGACCTATAGACAGGTCTTTGTTGCATAACTTTGCATCTGGCGTTAAAATTTTTTTTTTTTTAAATAAAAAAAAATCTGAAGCCATAATACACTGTAAAAAATGAAGGAACAAAGGGTTTATAAGTTTCAACTAATGGCTTTTGTTAAAGGAGCTGTAAGCGAAATGGTTCTTTTAGCTAACTTCCTGTCAGTTATGCCTCGTTTCCACCGAGTAGAGCGGGTCGGATCGGAGCGGTTTGGTCCGGGTAGTTTGGCTTTTCATTTGCCAAAAGTCGGGTAGGGTTATGGTTTAAGCGCACCTAACCGCTCTGAGCCGCTCCTAATCTCAGTACTCCTCCGTAGGGGTACTAGCTGCCTGAAAGGGTGCCGAAAAGGTGGAGCTACACACTGCCTTCATTTGATTGGTCGAAAGAATCATTTCCGCCATATGTAGTCATCTCGGCAAGAGTGAAGAGTCTTGTGTTTTGGCGAAAATGTGAGCGCAGCATTGTTTATTGTGTGGTGTTTTTCCTCGTCAATAAATTAATCAGTTGGTTACACTATGTCCCACTGCTAGTCACGTAGCTGCCGCAGCCAGCACTGTTCGCTCACTGTCTCTATGAGTTGCAACGAGCCGTCTCTGTGTGTTTACGCCATAGATAGTAGTAAATACACGCTCACAACACGGGGGAATAAATAAAGAAGCGGCTGGTTTGACCAAGCAAAAACGAGAGACCGCTGGCTTGACCACAGTTGTTCCACAGCCCGATAGTTTGACCCACATTCTGGGGGCGGCTATCGCAGTCCAGCCTAAACCCCTCCCCACCAGTAAGGGTAGGGTCATAAACCCCGCCCTACCAGTAAGGGTAGGGTCGGCGGTGGAAACACCACCGAGATTCTTAAAAGTGAGCTGTCCCGCTCTGAGCCGCTCCGACCCGACCCGCTCTACTCGGTGGAAACGAGGCATTACTGCAGTTAGCAGTCCCCTCGCTCGTCCCTACGTCACCACATTAATGCACTGCGGTCTTCCAGCAGCAAGTTATCAGGCATCATCTCAGATCCATAAGTGTGATAAAACATGATAAAAACCATCAAAACAGACATTGGGAAGGATTTTTACCTGCTCCGCCATTGTAGGCACATAAACATTCACCCATGTGTCGCTCTGGCGTGCACCGGCAGTGAGACCATGAGTGAGACGGGTGCAGATGGGTGTCGGTGTGTAGCGTTCTCTCTTGTGTTTAGATTAAATTTCGGGATACTACATAAAGTTTAATTGCTTATTACATGCAGAGCAGCTGGCTAAGAGATTGGCTTTATGAAACGTGCACATTGTGTAAGTGATTACTGTATGAATAAAGAGCGATTTAACACGTATATTAATATAAATAAACCGCTTACTTCACCTTTAATGGCAACACATTTTTTTCTTTAGGCCTATAGCATATTAGCCTGGCTCCACCCGCCTACCTACTTCCGCTCAAATTTCATTTTCCCTTCAGTAGTCAGGGTTAGGGTTAGGGTTAATACGATGGTCAGGTTGGACCAGGCTAATAGCATATGTGATTAAAAAGAACTAACCGAGGCTGGCGTCTATTCTGCTACAGCAAAGTCAGTAAATCATGCAGTTATGAACGGTAATGCGCGGTTATTAGAGGACACTTAATTAATCCATCAAGTCTGCAGCTGTAAATGTTAAGTAAATGTTGGCCTATGTTGTTAAGTAAATTAATTGTGGTCCAGAATGCTCTTCAGGTTCTCACGTTCTTCAGGTTCTAGCTGTGTGGTCCAATGGACAGGAATGTTTGGGCTCTCTGTCAGTCCACCACATTGGTCCATAGCGTTATTCAATCCATTGGCACAAAACTTCAATAGTAGCCTATCCAGCTGCATCCCCGGAGAACAATACTGAGTCGGGGCGAGAGTACTGAGTCGGGCCGGGAGTACTGAGGCGGGGCGGAAGAAAATACAAATACATTTTGAACGTTATTTAGACAAATTATATTGTTTTGGCGATTAAGTTCAGGCATCACAGCTGGGTGGTTAGGGTTAGGGCAAGGGGACAGGGAGAGGTTAGAATATAGATAGAACATTAGATTAGCCACGGCGCTAGCTCCACTCGGCTAACGGAACACCGCGGCAGCCATCTTGAGAAGGTCACGTCAAACAATAAAAAAGACCGCAGACCGATAGGCTACTAGCCCCGCCTCAGTATTGTTCTCCGGGGCTGCAGCTAGACTCTACTCCAAAACTTTATTGAAACAAAATAAAAATTAGCAACGCAAACCTAAAATACTTAAACATGCTGAACATGACCTGATAGAAATCATCATGTTAGCATGCTAATATTAGCATTTCACTCACAAATCACCCTTTAAAGTTAATTGGCCTCATGCTATCATGTTAGCAGGTAATATGCTTATAGTGTGACCTCCCAGTTTTAATACAATGTCTCAAAAATGTGGTGTGTTCCTTCAAATGTATAGGCAATTGCTTAAAAGCTCCTCCACATACACGCTGGACAGGCAAACCTTTCCTGACTACATATGAGTTTAAAACATGTTTAATTCATTGAGCAGCACGCTCTCTCTGACCTTCAACATGGGAATACTATCTCCATGACTGCTGAAGGTCGAATGGCACGGATCCAAGAGCAGACCCCTCCCCACCCATTTGAATGGAGAAATCAGATCAGAGTAAAGCAGTTGTGGACCAATTATGATCCATGTGTTCATATACTCAAAAGTCTGGTGGCAAACAATACAAATGCAGTTGGTTTTTTTCTTCCCAACACTGTATTTTTCCTCCACATACATCAAAATGACATATCTTTAGAGTTTAGAATGTTTTTATTATAGTTTATTGTGATAGCATTTTCATTTTTTCTTTTTTTTAAGTTTTATTTTTTCCAAAGAACAAACACAGCAAATAACGTTGAGAGGGAGGGAGGGAGGGAGGGAGGGAGGGGAGGCAGGAAGAGGAGTGAGAGAGGAGGGCCACATAGATAAGATAAGAGATCAATCAATCCATAGATAGAGAGATGCGTCGGGTTTGACTTGATCCTCCACCCTCTGGGTCCACACACGCGCGCGCACACACACACACATACACACTACATTTCGCTTTACAAAGAAGAAGAATCATCTCAGAATAAGATTAATAACTATCTGAATATATATTTATATATATATAGGAATAAAAAAAAAGAGAAAAGAAAAATAATTGAACATACTGCAGAGGAAAACAGATTCACTGACACTGCTGTGAAACCCATGGAACCCCCCCCCCCCCTCAGTTATACAGTTAGCCTGGAGAGAGCAAAACAACAGCTAGGATAGATAAACAGATAAGATATGTATGCATCATCTACGTATGCATGCATATACTGTATGTATGCAGGCTGGGTGTGTGTGTGTTTGCACATGGAGGGGATGGGAGAGGAAAAATAAGCGTTATTGTGCGGGATTGGATTAATTTCAAATACCCCGATTTTGAACACAAAAGTTCAAATTTAGACACCGTTTCTATGACTATCTACCGTATGCAATGTGTTTTAATGTGTCGTCAACTAGCTAGCTATAGTGGTACAAATGCTAATCTGCAGATAAAGGAAAGGTTGAGTTGGGATTGTTTTTTTTTTTGATAACAGCTGTCCAAATCTCTCATGAGGGCGGAGTTAAGGCAGACAGCTGATCTCAGGACAGATTACACAGGGCTTGAGTTGATTCTTTTTTTTTCTCTCTCGACAAAACACAGGTAAAGACAATAATTTGGCATTTAAAAAAAATGGAGCTAACGTTACCACACACAGTCCCAGTACAATAGGGAAAGGGGGGGGGGAGGGGGGAGAAGATGGGATGGACAATAAGCAACTGAAGTAGTAAAATATGATCACAACAGTAAAATGGAGCCTATTACATCTGGGACATCCAAAAAGCAACACAAATAAAAACATCGCAGCATGATGATCTAAAACAGTATACATTTTGAAATCTGCCAGCCAATTCATGGTGGGAGTCTAAAAACGCCTTTGACATTTTCAGTTGAAGTCTGTGCTCTCCACTAGGGACTGTCAATGCCTCTACACGGTCCTGTTAAAAAGCCTGATATATCATCGAAACATTTCATTTAAAAGGGAAAAGGGCACACCACCCCGACCCTTACGTTAACCGGGCCGGTTCGGTACCTTTTGGGTTTAAATGAGTATCGTTAAAAATGGTTTTAAAAAAAGGCTACTTGAAGGTCCAATAACGGTGTCTTTCTCCTAGTCCCTGGATAAAGACATAATATCTAAGCCTCACCTTCTAACAGCCCAAAGAAGCTACAGAGAGCTAAAAAACACAACTAATAATTGCAATATATACACAGAAATCTGCCCGATAAATATAGTAAACAGACAAAGAAAGAGGAAGTTTCCATTTCCAATCTACTTTCCTCTTTCTTCACGTCCTAACTTCATAATGGCGGCCACTGCTCCCAACATCCCTTCGCCTTTCTTTAACTTTTCCATCTCTCCCCCTCCCCCGACGTTCCAAAAAGGAATCCACTTTTTTCACAACTCAACAGTTTGGTCTTTTATTCTCCCTCTCCCTCCCAGACAATTTAAAACACTTATTTTTTTTATTTTTATAAGCCACAACCAGTTTGTAGTGTTCATTAAATACAATGTATCTGCAAGTCAACAAAAAGGACACAATAGGACACAGAGAAAGGACAAATAGCATGATGAGAAATATGGAAATAGGGAAACATAATTTGCACTTTGTTTCGTTTTTTTATGGAGAGAAAATACAAGAGTGGCTTGAGAATGCCTTCCGACACCTTACAAAGTGACATACTGGAATACCTTTATCATCCCTGTACACACACACAGACACACACACACACACACACACACACACACACACACACACAGGCACTGTATGAAAACCGGGCTCAACATGTACACACATGTCTTCGCGCTATCAACTGTGCTGCGTCATTTGTCTTTTAAAAACATGTACAGATGTGTGAGTATAGACACAACACAGCGCATGGTTTATTCCATTCTGTCAGTTTTAAGAGTCTAATCTTTTACCCACAATGCTGTCTGGACAAAGTCAACTCACCGTTTGGCCGAAATAGTTTGATTATTATGTATCATTCTGAGTCATGTCCCAATGACGTGTGTACATTAAACTGCTGCTTCACACTCCAGCACGGCTGTGTTTTTTTGAAAAAAAAAAAAAAAAAAAAAGATTAAAATTTGTTCATCTAATAACAAAAAAAAATGCAAAACTAGAACATTTGGTGGCTTAATCTGCAGGTGAAGCTGACTGTGTCCTCTCAAGGCTGTGGGAAATCAGGTGGATTTATGGGGACAAAGGCCCACTGGGTATGGTCAAGAGATTTTAGGGAAAAACATGGCTGACAGACATTAAGAGAAAGACAGGAGCGGTAAAGAGAGAGAGCGAGGTTAACAAGCTATTAGTGAGCCTGGACAGTTCTGTAGAAAGGCAAGGGGGGGGGTCGGAGAGGGCGAGGAGGGGAAGGGGTCAGAGTTGAAGGGGGTTGAGAAGGTGGTGTGTGTGTGTGTGTGTGTGTGTGTGTGTGTGTGTGTGTGTGTGTGTGTATGTGTGTGTGTGTGTGTTGGGCCTTCAGCAGCAGCCCCCTCCGGCCTGTTGGCCTCCCTGGCTACCAGACAGTGTGGAGTTGGTGGTAGGATGCTGGGGTCCAATCTTAATACCGTTAGCCTGTGTGAAAAAAACAAAGATCATGGATATGTCATAAGATCATCTCAATAATAAAATGGCTCAAGTCTCTGATACAAGGTTCCAGTGAATTGACATTAACAAAATAGAACAACTGATAGACAACTAATAGACTGATGCAAATAGATTGCCGTTCCGTTCTCAACAGGAGATGTGAGACCACTGTTAAGGACCTCTTTTAGGTTTGTATTATTCCAGTTCATTTTGTGCGACATGGTGGTTAATATCACTACATAAATATGGGTTGATTCAAACCAGCAACCAACTCATTAGCACACAGGACGTCTGGGGGGCAGCGTAGTGTGTTTGAAAGGCTGGTCAGACAGCACACCGTCTTGACTGTGCTGATGTTTGAGGTGTGATGCTGGGGATTTTAGAATAGATGGAGCTATCACATTAGCTGTGTTGCGCCTTACACATTTACATAAGAGTCCACATAAAGGCATGCTCTACAGTCAGTCAGGATGGGGTTGAGTCCATGGTACAAATATGCCTCTTGAATAAACTTGGCAACTAGCTAGCCTCATTAGCTATGGGAGAATGAGTGCAAGGAAGCTGCAGAAGGCAAGGCATGGGTGATTGGTGACTGATGGAGCCAGTGTGAGGTGTCTGTGGGCTAGGTTTGGGTATAGCCTGGGTCTGATTGTACTGTTGGAGAATGTTAACAGTGGAGAAAGACCACAAAGCTGTCATTGCAAAATTAACATGGCAGCTTAGATCTATATACTCAATTTTGACGCAGTGTGATAAGAGAAATGCATTAACTTAATATAATAATAATCATTGTAGGAAGCTAACCTCCTTGGCTAGTTTTAATACACTGCCTAGGCGCTCTTAATGGGCATGTTGATAGATATAGTTAGGCCCTCTTTGGTTACATATCCGTTTACAGAGCCTAGGCTGCTTATTAACACCAGATTTATTTGATCCGCGCACACACAGTACAGATAAGTAAGCGGGCACTGAGGAGATATTCACTGATTTAGACAAACCATCTCCAGACTCGCTGACTCCATCTTTAAACAGTGCCTTTGTGAGTGAGACAAGGTATTTTTTTCAAACATTGGAATGCTAGGGTTTGGCCTCTGATCAAATGGGAGGTGAACAAGTGGAGGTTTTAAAAAGGGTCCAACATTGACAGATTATGATTTAGGTAGAAGTAATGAATATGGCACATTACTACACACTGTTATTTTTTCATGTCATTTTGTTTGATTTGATGTTGTCAAACAAATAAAATAAACTCAATGGAACTGTCACCTCAAGAGTGGATTATAATCACTTACTAACATGAAAAAAAAAAACAGTGAACAGTGAATGTGTCATTGCTTTCATGGTGAGATTAACATTGCACGGTGCATTCAGGGACTCCTATTAGATCACATCACAGAAGGAAGCGACAGGTGCTACTGCCTCGCACAAAAGGCAAAAAAAGGAAACGCCGGCCGCACTCAAGGACACTGCGTGAAAGAAACACACAAAAAGCACATCTAAAAAGGAGAGAGAGAGAGAGAGAGAGAGAGAGAGAGAGAGAGAGAGAGAGAGAGAGAGAGAGAGAGAGAGAGAGAGAGAGAGAGAGAGAGAGAGAGAGAGATGGGGGGAGGCAGGCAGGTGGATGGGAGAGGGAATCAGCTCTTTCATGTCTGTGTGTGTGTGTGTGTGTGTGTGTGTACTGTAGTGCTCCCTTCCTCTCTGTGTGTTTTCCCTGGCTCTGTCTGTGTGGCCGTAGCAGCACACTCTCACTCTCTCCCTCTGTATATATTTATCTCTCTCTCTCAGCGTAACTCCCCCCTCCTACTTCTCAGTAGCAGTAGTGCCTCTGGGAAACTCTGTATGCCTTTAAATCACATTTATTGAGCTAAGGCCATGAGTGTGTGTGAGTGTGTGTGTGAGTGTTTTCTCATAGAGGCTGCCAACATTTCTGGTGGGGCTTCCCTCTCTCCCTCCCCCTGGCTCAGCTGATGTGGTTTGGCCCTGCCTTTACTCCGTCTTACTGTTACTAATAACAAAAGCACTCCTCCAGCGCTGGCTGACTAACGTTTGTCCTTTGCCGGCTGGCTGCTTGGCTAAAGACCAGATCCACTCCAAAGCAGACTGGAACACAAGGCAGAGAGAAAAAAACGCACACACGGTCTTGTTTATATCCCACATTTGGCGCTACTGCCATTCACAAACGTGTTCACACATGTTTTGTCGGTGCGCACATGGTCCATGTGTGTGTGCAGACCCAAGTTTTTTGGCCCACACCAAGACAAAGTCTGTGTGTAATGTGACGCCATTTACGTCACATCTCCACCACTAAAAAACCCTTTTCTAAAAAGGGGGATAACCGTCTGGATGAGTGCAAAGCAAACTTAAAGCTATGGTGCGTAACTTCTGTCTGGGGCAGCGTAGTGTTGGGGCCTGGTCAGACAGCCAATTGTATTTAAAGAGCACTTTGAGTTGTAGAAAACACTTTTTAAATAATATAACTATCATTATTATGATCTCATTGCAGCAGCACAGGAAACACAGTGGCCCTCATTTATCAACCGTGCGTAGACCAGAAAAATGGGTGTACGTACATTTCCACGCAAATCTCGGCATTTATCAATATGAACGTGAGCGTAGGATACGCTCAAATCCCACGCCAGCTCTCAGCTCGTGTACGCAAGTTTGTAAACAGCATGGACTCGCAGTGCAGGCTGTGCCGGGTAGCCGTTGACTTTGTTGGACAATTATTAGAAGGTAATACAAATGCAGTGTTTGCTCAGACCAAAATAAAGATATTAATCGCTTAAAATTGTGCAGCTTATGGTGTGAAACTGAGTAGGAGAGCTGATTCAATAGTGTGCACACCGGCCACTTAGGAGCGCTGCATGGGACTGCGTAAGGGCAGTTATCTTCGACTTGGAGCAGCTGGGGGGACACAGGCACGGGGGCTGCATTCATTCAAAATGTTAGCCTAAGTATTAAATATGTAGTAGGCCTACACTGCTCTTTATGATAAAAAATACACGGCACAACATTCAACTTAACATTTTATTTATTTGACGCACTTTTTAGATGTTAGTTCCTCTTTTAATGTGTCATTGATCGCTTAAGCGAGCGATTTATTTCCACCGTTAACCGGCACGTTTTTCCGATCTGCTAGTGGAGCAGGACAGTGGGCGCTCTCACAGCTGATCGTTGCCGGGTCGGCTTGTGCAGCTGACGGACGGGCTGACCACTCGTGCCAAGCGCATGCTGTCATACAGTAAAATGCAAAATGTGTTATTTTTAGTTTTTAAAACCCTTTTGAGTAGTGCTATCTAAAAGGGCCAATACATTCTAATCATTCAAATCTCTGCAGACGTGTATTTCTTTTATGGGGACCATTACCGGACAGTTGGTGCGTCTGTTTCTCCTCTACCACTTATATTATGCCCGCACGTTGGTTGCATTTCAGAACAGCAACACGCTTTTTTTAAGTGGCGATTTTTGAGTCAGACCACTTTTTCTTCATCTATGTAAAGAAATGGCGACATATAGTTGTATATGCTGTTGTATAGCATTTGAGCGCTGGAGATCGTTTGCTGTCAACATCAACGCTGTTGACCGCAGCAGTTATTTCCTTCCTAACTGCTGCCTTCTGTCGTTCTTTGATGCCGCTTGAAATGCTCCGAAATGAAACTCTTTTTTTTTTTTTTTCGCTGTTATTTTGTCAATTTCTACTTCAGAGAAGTTCCTCTTCTGTGCCGTAATGCACATATCCATGTCGTAAAACCTCTGGGCGAGGCCTCTAAACTGAGAAAATATAGGGGCGTGGTACGATTGTTTTCAGCCGCCGCATTTATCAATAATGGCCTGGCGTACGCTGAGATTGGCGAGATACGACTGTTTGATAAATCCCACGCGATACCTGGCGTAGGGAGGTATTTGCACCAGAATCTGCACCAGTTTCCACGCAAGTTTGATAAATGAGGGCCAGTGTGCCTGGTCAAACAGGTAGCATTCCTATTGTTAAGGCTTTCACATGTAAAAACTAATCTTTGTAAAAACAGACCAGAAAAAAGCCAATGTTGACGCAGATCCTTTTCACACGTCAAACTGCTTCTTCCAAATGAGCATTTTGAATGAAGAAGTAGTATGAGACTATGAGCAAAACTTTGCTGACATGTGCATACTTGCTGACTTTCCTGCCTGGATGACTGTTCCACTGGATAGATAAGTATCTGGTTGACTGGCTGGAAAACTGACTGACTGACTGATAGAGAGAGAGAGAGAGAGACAGACAGACAGACAGACAGACAGACAGACAGACAGACAGACAGACAGACAGACAGACAGACAGACAGACAGCGCAAAGTGCGACCGGCTGGCTCAGGGTTTGTTTTCTTGACGAATGACTGAGACCTTGTGGGATGTGAGGAATTTATGAGCTGGCACAATGCCAAGAGAGAGAGACAGAGAGAGAGAGGGAGAGGTAGAGGGAGAGAGAGACAGAAAAAGAGAGAGAGGTAGAAAGAGAGAGGGAGAGGAAAATAGAGCGGTGGAGAGGAGAAACTCAGGGAGTTTTGCTTGGCTGGAGTGAAAGGAAGCCGGGAAGAGGGCTTTTTTTCTCCTCTTTTTGAGGAGAGAGGGAGCGTGGCAAACCACACACACACTGCAAAGAGGATAACAAAAGTGTGGAAGAGAGGTGAAGATGGGGAGAAGAGGAATGAAGATAGGTAACCAACAGCGTGTCTCACCTCATTGTTGATATCAAACACTCCCTCCTGGATCTTCTCATAGATCTCCTTGGCTGTGTTGATGAATGCCTGAGAGACAGACAGGAAGGGAGACAGACAGAATTCAGATTTGCATGGTGACTCCTGTGAATGCCTGCTCAGCTCTTATGAAAATGTTTTTACAGAAAAAAAAGCGCTACACATCATTAGGTATGCAAAACAGATCCAACGCAAGGTTGCAATGTCGGAGACAGACACAGGCAAGCACTTGGCTAAACTGCAAAAACCTAGGCACAGCAGAGTTATGAAAGCCATCTCGCTGGAAAATTGCAGCCTATAACAGTGAACTGTTTATTGTCAAAATGATGGCTGAAAGTGTGAACTAATTGGTGAAATATTCCGCCTAGGTGTGTCGCAGCTGGTGGAGGAGCTCAGACATTCCACATTTATAAGAGTTGGCGGGCAAACAGAGCTGCAGTCACCAGTTGTGTCAATGGAAATACACACACCCCGGGGACAAAACAATAACCCAGCGTGAATGTGTTAGCCCTTTGACAAGCATTGCTCTAGTAAGGGATGTCGAGGCTTTCCACTTCAAGGCCACAAAATGATAATGTAGCTATGACAAAAACAACAATGAGCATGGTTCATTTCTATAGAATAGATAGTAAAGTTAGGTTGAGTAAATTAGCTTAACAGTAAATCAGCTTAAAATAATATAAACTGGAAAAATGCTAACAGCATGCCAACAGCAAAGCTAAAGGAATTGTTCAACATCTATGGTGGTAGATATCCTGAAATAGACAGGATGTGGTTAGCCTAGCTTAGCATAACAAACTGGAAGCAGGTGGAGAAACCTAGCCTCCGAGGCCTAGCAGGCTAATCTTAAACTCACAATCTAAACATGTTGTTTCTTGTTCAATCTGCACACAGACAAAAAGAAAGGTAGGACTGCCAGCCGTGTGGTTTTGTGTGTTGGAATAAATACTTCTTTGGGAACCACAGACGGTGTGTGCTATAGCTGCCCTCTGGGTGAATGCATAAATTATTGTTCATTGACAAATAGTTCCAGAACATTCATCTTCAACCACAACTTGGCTGGCTGGCTTCCCCCAGTGCCGTCACATGGGACTGATATCAATCTATCTCGGAAAGAAATGAAATGAGTGCTGCTTACGCCCCAAACAATAAAGGACTTCTCATGCCAATAGTGAGCATTCTCTTTATTATTGAATGTATTCATGTACATCTTTTTTTAAATACATGCATTGTAAGCTACATGTACTTTTGATTCTGACAAGCCTATAACTAAAATGACTTTTACTCATAAATCAGGCTCTCACTTGTTGTGTAGCGGTTTGTAGATGTGAGTTAAAAAGTCAAATGAAAGCGTTTTTATTTTTTATTTTTTGCAAAGCCTCATTTTCTGGATCCTTCTCATCAAATAAAAGCTGCTCTTCTCTCCATCAGTGACACTGCATTGCTTTATTTTGTGTCAACGGAAAAGCATTCAAGGAGGGAAGATGTTCTGAAAAAATAGTGTTTTGTGAGGATGGTCAAGTGCTCAACACTACCTAAGGCCTTTAAAAGCTTTAAGCGAGTTTAGGCGATGTGATTAAAGACCTTGTTTAGAGACACAGAAACCCATCAGACCAGAATTTGCTCTATTTCAACATATTGCTACAACAATAAGATTGGCGAGCGCAGACACACACACGCACACACAGACACACACACACACACACACACACACACACACACACGTCTATGAAGGCACAATGAAACAGTTGCCTACTGCCTCCACACAAAACTCTGTCAAGCCAAAAAGAAAAGTAGTGTTCCTTTAGAGAAGGAGTTAAAAGATCTGAAAATATGTCCTGAACCTGTATGTGACACTCAGTCTGAAATAGACTGAGGAGCCCAAGGGTGCTCACTGCTAGTGCACTCTGTCCTGTTCCCTCCTGTCCTCTTTCCTTCAACACATCACTCTTTACATGCACAGTTACGTTGAAGTTTGGGCATAGCTCGACTAACTCATTTGGTTGGGCTACTTTCCCTGTCCCAGTATAGAAGCAGAGCAGGGGAATCGACTTATTGACCGAGGTATGTCAGACTCTCTGCTATGATAGGTGGCGATATGAACCCTTACATGGACACTTTAACTTATCATGCCAGCGAGCGGCTAACAGTTAGCGAGCGGCTAACTGGTGCCATGTTGAGCAGTGATATGAATTACTTTACAGCTCTGTACATTTTAGACGTCAATAGACTTTCTCTAATGTCAAAAACAAAAACAAAACATACCGAGTGTTCCCCCTTGTTCCTCCACACACCTCTCTACATTTTGAATTTTTTCAGAAATATTAAGTTCAGATTTTGTAGATCTTACAGACCAGAGAAAGACATAAAAACATAGGAACAAACTAACATGAGGAGAAGGGGCGGAGAGACAATACATTAAGGTGGAGTCAGCGATTGTGGTAGCCTGGAAATCCAGACCCATATCTAGAACAATAGAGGGTCTGGCCACGATCAATAGACCTTCCCAACTCAAGAGGCAGCACCTACACGTGCATTTCAAATGCCACTGCACGCAGTTGGATAGCACTACGTCCAATCAGAGCAATAAACAAGGTGACATAAAGCCCCGTTCGTTTAGCGAACAGCTGTTAAACTGTTAAATTAAACGTTTGCCGTTGTCGGTCGGCAAAACAGAACATTCCTCTTACTTGCTAATGAAAGATTTGAGTGCCGTCTTCCAAATGGTTAAGTGTTGAGGCCAAAGACGTCTCAAACTCAAACAACATATCCACAGCCATCTCTGATGTTTACTATCACGGCTTCGGCGGCGCATTCACAGCACTGTCGTCATCCGGTTACGTCCTCCCCAGAGCACCATACAGAGGGCTCTGGCCCGCCCATATCAGAAAGAACGATTTGATAAGTAGCTCAGGATGTCTTGACATATTTAATGAGCTTCAATGGAGAGTGTCCAGACCAACAGGTGCAGTAAATTTAATTTGCCAGCGCCTAGTGGCAGGTCTGGATTTCCAGGCTACGACTGTGGAGAATATCTGAATTATCTCTTCAAAACAAACTAAGGTTGAGGAAAAGGACCGCGAGGAAGGAAGCATGTAAGGAGAGAAGGATGGGAAAATGAGACGACCAGAAGATGCTTCCAGGAATCTCTCTCTCTCTCTAAGGACCATCCCATCCACCCGGTGTCCACCCACAGACCCTGACGACAAAGCCAGTGCACTGGTTGGCTGGCGGGTGTCGCTGAGCGGGAGGCAGGGTGGAGGTTATGAATATGTATGAACTATAACTGCTTGTTATATACTGCTGGGGGGAGGTGGAGGGGGAGAGAGAGAGAGAGAGAGAGAGAGAGAGAGAGAGATGGATGGATGGAGAGTGTAGGAGGGGGAGAGGGGGAGGGGCGGAGAGGTAAAGAGCAAATGATGGATGCCCAGGGAAGAGGAGGGATGAAGGGAAGGGAGGAGAGCAGCGGTATCAGGAGGATTCAGAGGACACTAATGAGACAAATTAATCATACCACACACACACACACACACACACACACACACACACACACACACACACACACACACACACACCCACACACCCCTCCCCCTTCATCTTAACCCCAGAGAGCTACTTGACGGTGGTGTGTGTGTGTGTGTGTGTGTTTTTGCATGACATAGGCCAGGAAAGAGAGGGTAGGGGGAAGAAAATCAATGTAAACAAACACACACACAGTCTCCGTGGTGCCCCTGGCTTGGAATGCTGTGCTGTGTAGGATGGGATTATTTATGTGATTGGATAAGTGAGAAAGGGGTCCCCAAGGACAGCGCTGTGCATCCATTACACACTCAACAACACTAGGGGTGTGTCACTGTGTGCTAAGGGGCAGAGCGGAGCGCCCGCTGTGCTAACCGCTAAGGCTGCTTCATGAGGCTAATGTGAGGCTGAAGAGGTCCAAGCATGGTCTCACACACACACACACACACACACACACACACACACACACACACACACGGTGGCCAGTGTGCCAGTCCATACTTCACACATAAACAAGATAGAACATTTAACTACAATGGTGAAAGCTGACAAGGTGTATTTGACTTCAAATCAGTCATCACAAATCTGTTCAGTTTTGCATAGTGTGTTCAGCGTTGGTAATGAGAAAGGTGTGTGTGGCTGTAGCTCCCATTGAGGATATTAGTGAATTTTGGGCGACACATGAGGAGGAGTTTCCCCATCTCCAATTCATGTTCCTGTCAATCCACTGTGGGAACTGTGCCCTTCAAACAGAGTACTGAATAAAGAAGTCATAACTGAATGGAATCACACTGGATGGCTATTCCAGAAAATACTGATTAGTAACAGTATATAAAAAAAGGTTACATGAACATGGTCAAGATTCTAACTTGAAGATTTGTTTATGGCTGACATGCATGTCATCAGGGGCTGGTTTGCTCTCTTCCTATGAGGGTGCTGTTAGTTACAATGGTCCTGATCCTTCAAACAGGAATGTATTATCTTAGATCAGTGCACATTCCAAAACATTTTTGTGTGTAGGGAATGGGTATCAAGAACCGCTTTAAACTGGTACCAGTTCCTGACCGACCAGTAATGAAATACGAACACACTCCAGTACAGACAGACAGTACATCTGATGGTACTTATTTAGCCTTGATTCATTGTAAGAGGGAGGGCAGTGAAATGGGCAACACATGCAACCTCATAAAACCACATAGTATTGAAAAGTATTGGTATTAAGCAGTATTAGTATTTAAATCAATACAATCCTAATAAAACTGTGTGTGTGGTACAACATGTGTTTCACTATGGTGTGAGATGGGTGCTTTTTCTCTTTTTCTTATAATTATTGTTGCATTAATACTTAAGAAATGATGTGCATTGGGGGGTTCATCTATGTATATGACTGTGTGCGCGCATCATTACCTCCTCTACATTAGAGGCAGTCTTGGCAGAGGTCTCCATGAATATGAGGCCGTGTTCTCTGGCAAATGCTTCACCTTCCTCTTTTTTCACCTCTCTCCTTGACTCCAGGTCACTAGAAAGACACACACACACACACACACACACACACACACACACACACACACACACACACACACACACACACGTTAATGCGAAGCCATAATGTGTTATCCATCAGTACAAACTGGCCTGTCAGAGGTAGAAAGACAGAGTGACCCTCATGAACAGATGTGTAGCTGGAACGCTGATATTTTAACACTCTGTAAAAGAAGCTAATTCAAGTCAGGATCACTGAAATTCTGAGATATTGAAGTTTTAAAAAAAATCATTGTTATCAAAATATAGTATTATTATTATTTTTAAATTAAACAGGGATCATGATGACTGATAACAGCAGATAAAACAGATAGATTGGACTGAGTGTTGCCCTCTGCTGCTAGTTGGCTAACACTTCCATATAAAGTGAACGCTAACTTCCTGGCTCTTTTTTTAAACAAAGTAAACAACAGCACTTTTAGTTAGACACACCTTATGTTCTGTTCTTTTAGCATGAGTAATCTGTGTTGTCAATAACCAGTTGAGGTTTTAAGCAGGAAATGAACTTCCTCATTGAAATGACACCAGAGTCTGTGTTTATACCATGGTAGACTAACCTTATATTACTCAATGCTCGGTTATATTACCTCAGATACACAGTAAGACCATTTATTATGACTGACCTATGCAGGCTTGTGTTAGTCAGTCACAGTACATCTTAGTTCCTTATTGAAATCTGACCAAATCATGTATTTAACTTCAATGAGTGTGGAACAGTTTCAATTCTTTAACTTTGACCACAGGCCACAGTGTAAGTTCACCAAAACATTGTTTTAAAATGGCGGCTATACACTCAATATAGTCCAGTCTTATATAAATCAGAATGTAACCATCACTACCTATATAACATATTATTTGGAATCAGCCTCACTCCACTCTTAACCGTTTTAATTAGGCTATGTTCTGCTTCACTCATTTGACCCGAATGTTTTAATTGTGCTTGTCTCTTTGTCAGCTTGTTGTGTATTGTATTTTTACTCGACATCATTGTAAATGAGGGTCACCCCCTCAATTGATCTTTGGATGATAAATAAAGGATAAAGGAAAAAGGAAAATGAAAAAGTGGCAGCGTTACCTCTTGTTGCCAATGAGCATGATGACCATGTTGGAGTTGGAATGTTGGCGAGCGTCCTCTAACCAGGTGGTCAAATGGTTGAAGGTGTCCCTTCTGTTAAAAGCAAGCACACGATACACACAGCCATTTAAAAACAACATGAACTTTGGTGCAGGGTCCAAGTTTTCATGCATCTTATTAAATACTTCTGCATGGCCTTAATGGATTTGGCACTACGTTTGCTTTAGACTGACCCCTTGCCTTTTCCTATTAAAAGAATTGCCATAACATTTTTTCTATCACATTATGCTCAGACTTTGAACTGGAATGCAAGTAATAGGACAGGTAGACGTTCTTTCGGCTCTTTGTCAGGACAGTCTCGTTATTGTTTCTCTATCTACAGTATCATCCGACAGCTATGTTCCTGAATGCAGGTTTCTCTATAGGGTCCGTCTGATTGGCCGTTACCTTGTGATGTCATAGACTAGCAGTGCTCCTGCTGCTCCTCTGTAGTAAGACCTGGTGATGGAGCGGAACGACTCCTGACCAGCCTATAGAACAGAACACATACACATATTAATACACAGAGATTGGAATGTGAATTATTGAAATGACCAGAGAAAAACTGCTGATCCGTTGAGTTTCTAACCAAAGTTAGACTGTGGCTTTTCAGTCCATAATTGAGTCCAGAAGCTTCTTTTTTTATATATATATTTTTTTGCTTTATTATTAGACAGACTTGTAGAGACAGAGTTGGGCATTCTTACCCACTGCGCCACGAGTATGAGAAATATGAAGGAGAATTATTTTTGATATAATGAAATGAATTATTGTTATCAAACACTAGAAGCTAGGTTCGGCTGGGCGCCCAGGAGTATGAATACATGACACACAGGTTGTGTTTCAAATATTCTATTGAACAAATAATTGGAATATTAACCAAAAAAAAGTCAGTCCTGGTTTTGTAGTCACATTGCACACGGGGTCTTTAGCAGTCCTGATTCTCTATCCGAATCTGGCTCCTGCTTTTGGGTCAGTTCGGGTAAAGACAGCACAGAGCAGAGCCTGTAACTTGATACAAAGGGTCTCTCTCTCTCTCTCTCTCTCTCTCTCTCTTATTTGTGAACGACACGGAAGGTCACAATATGTAGCCTTTACTCTATGTCGTGTGTCAATGTCTGTTCACCTGGTTCCGTCATTCCAGCTTAAAGCTATAGTGCGTAACTTTTTTCCTGTAAGTGAATGTCCGTTTCTTTCAAGCCACTGTCAAACTAGTTGACACAAAGTTGAATAAGCCAATCGGCTCCACAAAACTCTTGACAGAAGTTACGCACTACAGCTTTAAAGTATTACCCACTCATTGTCTCACCTCCACTGTCTCCTCCAGGCATCACTCATCTGTTCATTCTCTCTCTCTATGAATCCCTGCGCCTCCTCTCTTTCCATCCCTTCTTTCACCATCTAGCAGCACTCTTTTACACCCCCCCCCTCCCTGCCACGTCTATTCATCCCTCTGTCTCTGTCTCCATGTACAGTAACAATGTTGTCTGTGTTTTGAGTGTCCAGGCTGGTGGAGAAAACAAAACAGCTACTCTATGCTAGCAGCTGCAGCCTCTGACCTCATCTCTGGCCAGTGTGTGTGTCACCCCAGGAACCCAGTCAGTCACTGAGCCAGAGGAATATTAGTCAGTGAGTGTACCCAATCAGATTGAAGTGCTTAGACGGCCACTAGAACAGGGAGCAGTCACCCAGTCAGTAATGCCATCGGTGAATAAATGATAAATAAAAGGGTGAAAGAGAGGGAACACTGTGTCTGCCCGCCATCTGGCCTACATGCTCGTGTGCTAAAAAAAACTCCACATGCACACTTATTCATATGGCATGTGCAGCCTACACACACACACAATGGTCCCCACTGCTTTCCTCTAGCCATGTGCTGATTGGCAGTGTGTTGTGCCAAGTCCACCAAAGTTATCAGTGAGCCCTGCTGGGTTTTCAAATATGGGACTAAGTAAGTAACACCTGGACAACCAGGTGAAGCCAAGTTGCCCGGATAGGAACTTTTTGCTTATGAGTTATCAATCTGTCAACATCTTTTCAACTTCACAGCAGTCCTGAACTGTCCAGTTTATTCTGGACGTTGAATTTTGTCTTTGTTCTTGAAGTGCATAGAAAAAACAACTTCCTCCACTCATTCCCCGCCCCCTCCCCCACCCCCCTCTCCTCTGGCCCTTATACTCTACCATAAGCATGACTGACATTGTGGCCCCTTCCGCTCCCCACTCCTCTCATGCTTGAAGCAGGGATTTTAAAATGGAGCGCTAACTCCCCCTGCTGGCCCACTGGTGAACTGCATGTACAGGAAAACCACAGTGCACTGACCCAGCCAGTTAAGAACATTACATCTCTTTTCCAGGCCTGTTGAGTAACTTGAGCAATTTGGTGTGTTCACTTGTAAGGCAGGTAGCAGGAAATTGTGCTTTTAAAAACTCACACTGGATGCACAGTTTTCTTCAAATAAAATGTTCTCTGAAAGGACGTCCAAAATCAAAATCTCTACTTTAATAAATCCCAGGTTTGTGTTTATGAGAGGTAGTAATGAAACATGTATTAAGCTTCAAATTCTCTCACATCAACTAATCAAAATTAGCTTTCTTAGTGACTTTCAAATTTTACTTTGAAAAAAAAATAAATAAAAAAATGGTCATAACACAGTGAATGTCCTCCTCGTAAAAAAATAAAATCTATATATTACCGTATCCCAGATCTGCAGTTTGATCTGTTTGCCATCTATAGTGATCATCCTTGCTCCAAACTCCACACCTAGAGACACACACACACACACACACACACACACACACACACACACACACACACACACACACACACAAAGAATGTGAATTAGGAATACTTAAGTACTGATGAAATGAAAACGTCCTGCTGCTTATTGAGTATGTTCATCTTTTGGGGTGTCATCATAACGAGCTCACTTAAAAAGGTGAAGTAGGCGGTTGTTTTAGCTAACTTCCTGTCACCGACTGCAGTTAGCAGTCCCCTCCCTCGTCCCCACGTCACTACATTAATGCACTGCGCTCTTCAAGCAGCAAGTTATCTAGCGTCATCTCAGATTCATAAGTGTGATAAAACATGATAAAAACCCATCAGAAGGATTTTTACTTGCTCCGATCCCAGAAAAGTAATTTGCGGACTACATGCAGAGCGGGTGACCGGGAGATCGGAGTTATGAAACTCGCATACTATATAACTGATCACTGTATGAATATCGAGTGATTTAACACGTATATTAACATAAATATATCACTTACTAATAACTGATAATGAGCAGTAATAGTGGAGAGACTAGAACCTGATTTATCATCATTATAAATAGTGTGACATAGTAACAGGCAGAAAGAGGGGGACTCAAACACAGCAGCACACCTCTGTATTAACTCCTTCCCATGTTCTAATGAATCGGTGAAAATTCCCACACACACAGCGCATTTCCACGGTTACCTAATAATCTTGCATTACATCACTCACACTGATCAGGAGATTGTGATCTTACCAGCCCATGATCAGCAGGTGGATTTAACACTAGCTACAGTAACGGCCATATATAATATGTTCTTTAACCGGTCCCCAACAAGCATTAACCGTTAAGATTTAATGTAGCCTATTTATAGTGAAACACATGAAGCGTTATGGAAGGACTGCCGACCTTTTTTGTTCCAAGGACCTGCATATTAATTAAAAACAATTCAGGGACCAGTAGCCAATTTAAATGCCTACATTTTGACATTCACACGGCACCTTGTCTGTTGTGAGAAGAGGTATGCAATTGTAGGAGCATAAAGTGCAATAAGTGACTGAAAAAAGGGATATTTACACACACACAGGCTACATTAATGCGCGCCGTCTTAACTATTGGCGTTGTGACCTGGGGCATCTGAGTAGGGACCTGGTTTCGCTTTATTCAAAACCCGAAAATCATTAACATTTGAGCTCCTCGATGGCGCTATCGAGTCCAGTAGGTCCCATGAAGTCATGTTATATCTCCACTAGAGTCGTGTCATGTTAAATAAATCAAATACTTTCAGTGCCCCTAGTTTGAGCTTAGCAAAAGTAGCTAGTTTGGGCCCATCCAATTTTTGAGTGGGGCACTAACCCTGTCACATCAGAAACACCAAACCCACTAATACACTATGTTAAGGAGGCATTGTCTTCCTGTTTAGAGCACAGGTATTCCAGTTCACTCAACCACTGGACATAGCTCTCACACATGACCGAGATGCTGTTATGTGTAGTGTTTGACCACAAGCCCAGCAGGATGATTTAGATTATTTGGAGGAACAATATAGAAATACTACACAAATGTTAACATTCTAAAGCTTTTTGGAGCAAGTTTTTAAAATCGCCATTTTGAAAGCTGACTATAGTTGATATTATGATAAACATTTAGTCATTTTTGATTTTTGAACCATTAGTAATAAAACGCGGCCATTTAAAAGATGAGTCTGGTGGTGTCTTGCTGGAATTCCCTAGCTCTGTGCTAAGTGAAGTGTGATTTGATCTGAGAGAGCGCTGGGGCTATGATGGTGAACTCAACTTTGCTTATCTGACACTACTCAATCTTATACTGCGATAAAGGATCATTAAATCAATTACATCTATCTAGAGCATGAGCTATCCACTGTGGGCTGTTGATGAGGTTATTTTCTACATTGAAGATCTGTAGTGACGATGTTGCCTTGGTTGTGCATGTCTCTACATCTACTCTATTCTGCATCTACTCTACATCTACTTTACCCTACTCTATAACCCTTATAATATGATTTAGGCAATTATGCTACTAGGCTAACGAAAAGTAGATGTAGAGTAAAGTAGATGTAGAATGGAGTAGATGTAGAGTAAAAGTAGAGTAGAGTTAAGATTTAGGCAAGTATGCTATGAGGCTAACGTTGTGTTGAGGACAGCTCTTACCGATAGTGAGGTCGTGAACCGGCTGAAACCTCTTGTCTGTGAACTGTAGTAATAGACATGACTTCCCCACACCTGAAAAAGAGAGAGAAAAAAAGGTCACATATTATTCTCATTTTCAGGTTCAAAAAAATATAAATTGGGCTTTTTACTAAAAAACTGTTTTCATGGTGTAGAGTCCAAAACACACGTAAACCTGACTGGGGTTATGGAACACAGGTTTTTCAGAAAGGTTGAGGTGCAGAAAAAGAGAGAGGATTGGTTTTTTTTCATCCTTTGGGAGTCTCTAGTCACAGCGGGGACCCATATTAATGTTGAAAACCATGAAAAAGTGCTTTTGCATAATAGTTGACCTTAAAAAGGAGGGTCTGATGCTGTGAGTTGGAACAGGGATTACACAGTCACGCACATACACAAGCATGAACACACTTGAGATTCCTTTGCAAAAGGGGGTCCCATGTGCTGAGAATACAATCCCACACACACCGACATCATTATAAAATGTGTTTTTTCTGAACTCCCACAGAGCGCAGAGAGAGAAAATACATTGTTTGTAGAGGACAAAGCTCTGCATACACATTTACAACATCAATTCACGCCTAATACATGGAATTTATGAATATAAGGTACAGGAATTGTCATCATGAAATCCAAAGAGCCCCAGCAGAGAGCTTACACACCATTCTGCTAACCTAGCTTCAGGCAGCTGAACTGGGCTAACCGTAAGTGAGCTAACTGACCAGCTGGCTTCTTTTGTATGCGTGATGCAGTTGGTTGTTCTTCCTGGTAGCACTGATGGAGCTGCTCATTATTAACCCTAGACTCTGCATTAGGGGTAGGTATTGTAGTACGATGCATGTTGCGATTATTCCACGTAGTACCATGAAAATGCAAAAACAGCTTAAATACAAGTTGCTTTGTAAGATCTTGGTGGTCTTTATACATCACATCACATTATATTATATTGATAATTCAGCTGACAAATTCTAAAATCTAAAATCAATTTAATTCAAAACTTTATTTCAAATTCAAAACCCGGCAACTTGGAGGCAACTAGCCGTACTGCTGAATCTGCATGAGCGGAGGTTGTAGTTCACAACACGTATAAAACTACAAAAAAAGAATCTTTCAAAATATCGTTTTTTAGAGTTTGAAATATGATGACAGATATCACAAAATAAATATTACGATGTATTACCGTTATTGATTTTTTTAAAGCACAGCCCTACTCCACATATGACTTGGGTTGAATGTTGCAGACTGTCATGGATCCACACGCACTCAAGATTGACTATGGACTACAGTCATGTCAGGATGTGTCTGCATTCCTTTAACTTTCAGTGACCGACCTTTTAGTTGGGTCAGTGAATCAGTCCAAAACAAAAGAAACACTAAGGAGAGTCATTTGAGTAACAAGTCCTATGACCATGGCTGCAAATGTCATTATTAAATCAAAACTAATGGTATAATAGCATCATGAAATGTGCTTGAGAGACATAGTCAACAGATTCCCGCACACCATCAGACACTAAAATAGGGAGCTCCCGGAGCTGTTATTTCCTTGACACATGCTACAGAACATACATTCTAGAAACAAACTGAACAGGTTTGTGCATCAGCAGCTTGTCTTGTTTCTAACGCAGTGCTCATTCTTGGGGAAACATTTCATTTCCAATATGGGTAATGTGATTATAGCAATACTTTGATTCAGACACCCACCAAATTAAGCTTTTAGAATTCAATGTGAACTTATCCTATAATCGTACATCAAATTAAAACTCAATGGGCCATATTCAGATGGAAATTTTTAGCTATTTTGGTCAGTCTAATTATTTTTCCTGTTGAAATTGGACATTTAAGATTCCTTCCTAATGCACTGCAATTCCAAAAATTAGATGGGGGAATCCCCCAGTCCTTGATCTGCACACAAATGCTTTACAAGCTCAGTCAAAGCCAACATGAGGTTTGGGTAGTTTAAATCACTGCAGGGTAGAGCTGAATACATAAATCTGTGGACAGAAAATGAACCATTTCACAACTGGAGTATTGACTAAAAAAAAATAGGCTTTGCTGCTTTGTTTGATTTTTTATTTCAGACAAAACAAGTGATCTGGAGATGACACAAAATGTGAAGCTTGCCAGACGACCAGGCAGATCTCGCTAGGCTACCTGCTACCCAATTATCAATCAATGTGCTCTGTATTCAACTCCACATCAAAATGACAGAAACCCACAAAAACCCACAATTTTCTTTAATGTGTCTTTTGCTGACTTTATGCTAGGAGGAGCATTCAGATGTTAGGGAGAGAATGGGAAAGAAAAAGTCCATGAGCAATGGAAGAGAAGAAGAGACATATAGAGAGAGACATGATCTTCCTCCTTCATGGTTTCCCAGGGTAACCATTGCCAGGCAGCAGTGGCGTTGCCGGGCAGGCTTGTGTGACGAGATGATAAGGATGCAAGGATCAAGAGGAGGGCAGCTATACAGCGGGTGTAACAATCATGTCATCAGCACCTCCCTCACACTTGTGTTTGCCCGCAGCAGTCCCCTGCTTATTATACACTCAATACTGTAGTAGGTACAAAACAACAGCTAACACAGGAGACATTAGGCTATTTAGCTTTCATTTGGTATACTTTTCCAATCAGTGGAATGTCACAATAACATTTTGAGCCCATTCTAGCACACGAAACAACTTCCTATTTAGCCTAAAGAGGTAACAGCTTGATGCCTGTGTGGTGGTACAGACTAGAGTATATCTACTTCTGTAGCACAATCCAAACCTGCTGTGCCTTCAATTGGTGGGAGTGGAGAACTATGCAATGTGCTACAAAGCAAGGGGCTTCCTGCAGCTTCTATTGGAGGTAATAACACCTCACCCATAACCCAAGCTCTTTTATCGTGCAGAGTTCATTCACACAGTGGAGAGAGAGACCCGCTGTGCTATCATCATCACAGGACTGGGAGCCAGCTAGGTGATGGAGCAGCTGGTAAGAGAACAGGCCTTGACTGGATGATTGACAGGTGGATTCATTTAGCTGTTGTGGCCAAGCAAACAACAACGTCTGATTTAATAGCCGTGTGTGGCATTCTGCTGGAGGGTCAGCATGCTAATAATGGAAATGTTAAAAAGGTCATACTGAGGAATTTCTATTAAAGAGACAGAGTATAAATTGGCCTGTTATGCAGATGATATTTTGTGTTTTTTGGGGCAGCCGACAAACACTTTACCTAAATTGATGGAATCATTTGAACAATATGGTAAATTGTCGGGATACAAGGTTAACATAAGTAAGACCCAATTACTTTCATATAATTACAGCCCACCTGAAGATATGAAGAAGAAATACCCATTGATATGGCAAACAAAATCCATCAGGTATTTGGGGATTAACATACCCATAGATCTTACAAAATTATTAGAATGTAATTACCTACCAGTACAGAAAAAAATTAAGGAAGATATAGCAAGATGGAACCTAATCCCTTTCTTTCGCCTATCTTCAAGAATTGAATCTATTAAAATGAGTATATTACCTCGATTATTGTACCTTTTTCAGACCCTACCAATTGAGATCAATCAAATCCAATTCAACGAGTGGGAAAAAATGCTGTCAAGATATATATGGCAAAGTAAAAGACCAAGGGTCCGTCTCAAAACTCTACAACTGACAAAAGACAAAGGGGGATGGGGTCTGCCCTCTCTCAGAGACTATTACCTGGCAACACAGATAAGAACTATTATATATTGGTGCAACCCAAAATATAATGCTCAATGGAAATCTATTGAGGAGAAAATGTGTTCCACCCCAATACAAGCAATTATAGCAGACAATAATCTACAAAATTACATTAACAGTATTGAGTGTGGGTGAAATGTACTCTAAAAATGTGGAAAACTATCATAAAAGAATATAAATTAGAAGGAGATATTATGTTTCTTAAATGGTGTGCATATGACTCAGACTTCATTCCTAACCAATTAGACTGTAGATTTAAGGACTGGACACTTAAGGGATTAACAGCTTTATGTAAAGTAATGAAAGGAGGAACAATGCTCAGTTTTATTCACTCAAAGAGAAATACCTTTTGGAAAAACTGGATTTCTATCGGTATCTGCAAATGCGGCATTATGTTAATATGAAGATGAAAAATGTGTTGGAGATAAATGTTAACTTGATAGACAGGTTTAGGAAAGCATAGAACTCTGATGTAAATGGGAGAATAATTTCATGTGCGTACAAAATGCTGTCAAATCTTAAAACACATTCAACTTTATACATTAGGCAAAAATGGGAACAAGAAGGTGGGGTGAATGTATCTGAAGAGGAATGGACAATAATGTGGAGGTTTCATTGGAAATGTACTAGTTCACAGAAATGGAGGGAATATAACTGGAAGAACTTGATTAGATACTTTATAACACCCTCTCAGAAATCCCATTATGATGGAACACCTCCTATATGTTGGAGGAACTGCGGTAACCAGCACGCAAACCACTTCCACGTTTTTTGGGACTGCCCGATTATCGCAGACTACTGGAAGGAGATACACAATGCCCTACAAGACATTTTCAAAGATGTTCTGCCCTTAGAAATCAAGACTATGTACTTTGGGAATTTACCCATGGCCTGGTTGAAAAAGGACAAATATTTATTGAACATTTTGTTGGTTGCAGCTAAAACGTCTTTAACCAGGAAGTGGTTATCACAGGAGAGCCCAACTCTAAATGGATGGATGGACATCACAATGGACATTTACAAGATGGAAAAGATCACAGCATTTTACCTCACACTTTAAAAAGTGGATTGACTTTGTAACGCCCCAAAGGCCTGATTTTGTTTTCACGGAACATTAGTCAATTTACAAACAAACAGACTACTCCATACTGTTCTACTGTTCCTTTTACTTGTATTTATTTTATGTATTGTGTCGGTAGGTGTGTACTTTTGAGATCATTTTTCAAGCGTACTATTCATGTCATGGAGAGCACACACAGAAGCTGTGATGAATGATGTTGAAATGTTTTGACACCAAAAATCAATAAAAAATAAATTACAAAAAAAAAAAAAAAAAAAAAAGGTCATACTGTAACTTCCTATTAAAATAATGAAGCATCAAAAGGAGGCTCATTTTGCCAGGGTGTTACATTTACGTTTTTTACGTGTTGCGCAGATGTGTTGCGAGTGTACAGCAGGCCAATGGGACAATGCTAGAATAGAATATTTGTATTGTCACTGTAACGCGTACAACGAAATTAAGTGCAGTCCTTGTTCAGTGCAAAAACATCACATTGAGGTAATACGTATGCATAAATAAATAAATAAATAAATAAATAAATAAATAAATAAAAACAATAAAAATAGTCAACTATAGTCAACGTATGTGCATTAAAAAAAACACATACTCAACTGAGCTCTACTCACTTACAGCAGTAACCTTCAGTCACTACTACAGAGGTGCCTTCACGTATGGCAGTGGATCTCGAGCCAGTGTAATGGAGCAGCCACATGGCTCTGTGGTCAACAGTAGAGGACAAGGGGACTTGTGGTAGCCTACCTGTGCTTCCAGTCTTAAAAACACATTAATATGGGGCACTTTCTGTGGTCATAGTCATTGGACATGTGTTCACTGTGTTCCAGGGTTCAAGTCCAGTGAGGGACCTTTGTTGCATTACTTACTCTGACACCACTGGCCCAAAAAGGAGAATTCAAAATACACTTGGGTGATTGGATGGCCTAGAGGAAAAGGTGGTCGACCAGTAACCATAAGGTCGCTGGTTCAATCCCCGGCACCGGACAGGAGGGTGTTAGTTGTAAAACTAGTAGTGGCTGGTATTACGTCTATGGTGCCCGCCATCTCTACCATTGTGTCCTTGAGCAAGGCACTTAACCCAAAAACTGCTCCAGGGGCACTGTACTACGGCTGACCCTGCGCTCTGACCCCCTCCGAAGTGTGGTAACGGAAAGTGGTGATATGTGGAAAGACAAATTTCAATGTAACCATTAACTAATAAAGTTACTTAACTAGTTAGAATACAACCTTGTTGTCAAAACTTCCCATTGAACTCTAGTCCCCTCAGATAAATATCTGGGCCTCTTAAGTTACCAGTGATCAAAAATGCATCTCAATTCTGAGAAGGGAATATTTAAAGAAATGGGAAGTCACTGGAAATTTCTAAACCTACGTGCAACATTTTCTTAGTACCGGAATCTATTTTTGGTAAGGGCTATAATTTCATTTCAGAGTCAGTGTGTCTTTCTTGCCAAGTATATCTGTGGACGGGCTGGCTGGAAAACACTGGCTAAAAGAGAAAATCCAAACCGAAAACACAATTCACATCTTATTACTGTAGCAGTTTAATCAATAAGTCCCCTGTTAGTGCTGCCTCGACATATCGTCAAAGAGGAAAGTCTCAACGGGTCACTGATAGCTCCACCAACACTGAATGGTGGGCCTGAACAGGTATTCATTTAAGTATTATTTTGGGAAGACCGACTTTTAAACCAAGTTCACATTTATTAAAGCACCGCTTACACATTGAGAATGAGTTTCCTCCATTTAAAAAATAATCATAGCATCCATATACTGTTTTAAAGGGTGTTTTTGTTTACATTTCGTTAGCCTCATAGCATAATTGCCTATATCATATTTACTCTACTCTAACTTTACATCTAATCTATTCTACATCTACTCTACTCTACATCTACTTTACCCTACTCTATAACCCTTAAAATATGACTTAGGCAATTATGCTGTTAATTTTTTGCAGGAGGGTTCTTCTTCTCATGACAGAGATGGGAAAGACAAGTCCCTTTGCTTAAATATTTACCCACCGCCATTCATGTTAAAGAAGGAACTTGTCGTTAGCCTCATAGCATAATTGCCTAAATCATATTTACTCTAATCTACTTTTACTCTACATCTACTTTTCGTTAGACTAATAGCATAATTGCCTAAGTCATATTTTAAGGGTTATAGAGTAGGGTAAAGTAGATGTAGAGTAGATGTAAAATGGAGTAGATGTAGAGTAAAAGTAGAGTAGAGTAAATATGATTTAGGCAATTATGCTATGAGGCTAACGATATTTAAAAAGGACCAGAAAACAGTGTCATGGATAATCACTTTGTCAGGATCCACTAAAACACCGGAGGTATACCTCTACATAAAAATGGTACAAGAAATGGTTCGAATAAAATGATTGGCAAATATAAATACAGGTCTGAATACAAGTCAGATATTAGGGCACACAACTATGGCAAATCGGGGGGGGGATATATTTTTTTAGCCAAAAAGATATCTATTCTCTCTTCAAAATGTTGCCTATAGCTTAACCACCATACATGACTGGCTGGCTGGCTATGCGTCTTCCTCATTCTCTTGACTGCAGCGGGACATTCTTATCACAGATCTAAGTCCAATGGATGAGTCGATAGATGGAATTCACCTGCGCACACTTTCGAACAATCAATTCTTTTTGCTTTTCTAACAATTCAATTGTACCTAACAATAGATTTCTGTAGTAAAGCATGTGCTGCCATAGATCATGGGCCAGCATGGAGGAGAGCTGAGGTTATTGTGGAGGAAGCTGCCGGCGTAGTTATTTAGGGATATAGTCAGTGTGCTATTTGTTTTGGTGTATCAAGACACAACTTAACAGTTACCTGGGTACAGACAAACAAGACACACCCAACTGAGCCATGTCACTCTACTGTAGGCCATGACTAGGCCCAGATAATGAAGGAATGACATCACCTGGCAGTTCAAAGTACTGAACATTGTCCATTAGTCTGAAGGAGGACAAGGGCCCAAAATGATGGCAAACTAAAAATAACATTAAAAGTAATTCATGAAACAAATATGTAATACTTATAATGTAATCATGTAAGTCAAATTTTAAACCTGACAACATTGCTGGGGTGGCATCTCTAATGCAAGAGGTGGGAAGAGGCTATTTGGTTAGCAACACTCTTCTTCTTTTTTTTTATATGTTTTCTCATAAATGGGCATTAAATAAAGAAAATGATTCCATATATCAACGAGGCGGGTCACTGATGAAACTATTCTTTAAGCGCTTTTAGCATTAGTGAACCATTGATCCATTCCAATATTTCTATAATTTTTTTCTAAATGTCTTAACATTTTAGCCACATTTACATCTTCAAATATGCTTATTCAAAAGCCAACTTTAGACTCTGGTAACAGTACATTTCTTTATTTTTTTTTGGTAATTAATAATGAACATAAAATAACTAGCATTAATGAACCAAACAGATTTCTTTTCACGATTGTACTTCTACGTTATCAAAAGGGATGAGACTTGTATAATAACCAACTCACTTAACTCATCAAATTATAGAATTAGTCCCATGCTTAACGGAGCCTGACTGACGGCTTTTTCAGGCTTGAATTACCCTTAGCAAACACACAGATAATATCCCTACACACGCAATGCATCATCATCACAGCAGTCATTACACAGATGAATGCCCATATGTCTAACTCTATATGGACTACTTTCCTGCCCTAATATGATCTGTGCTCCATACATCACAATGGCAACCAGTAGAAACTGTTGATCTGGTTGTTGACAGAAATCACATGATCCAGTATTAGCAAACATCCTCCAACTAAACGGACTGCTCCTTCATATATGTGCAGGCCTGTGGCTTAGAGTAGTTTCAGTTCCACAGCTGTAGCATTAGATAGTCCTTATTGCTTCATTATTGTCATTTAAGAAGTTGGACAAGTCCTTCTTTATAATACGGATACAATATAGACCGATCTACAGTTTATATACTCAAGAAAATAAGACCTTTGAATTTATTAAGGCATGAACTGTTTATTATGTACAAGACAGGACAATAGTTAAGATGAGGTTAAGTGATATCAAAAGCTGCTGCCTCCTCTCTTTAGTATGAGGTATACTGTACAGGTTATTGGGCCACCGCTAATCTTCTAATTGTTAATTGGGAAGTGGGAACAACAAAACAAGTGAGCCAATTAGCTTTGTGCTAAGAAGAATAAGGTTCACAAGGGTGCATGCATCAACCAAAAGGTGTCATACACTCCCTACCCAAATGAGTGACAATACGCACAGTGCCAGTATAGAAATGGCTGTATGACAAACTTCTGTCTGTCCTTATTTCTATTCTATTCTATTGCGTTCTTTAACCACTTATTGGTCCTGTATAATCTGCCTAAAACACAGACAAACTGGAATTATGACGAAGAATAAGTGCGATGATGATTAGACACATTTTCCATTTCATCACAAATATTGCCAAACAGCCGTCCATTTAGATGTATTGATGTAATAATGTCATTTTACTGGATTGGATTGGCTGGACATTTGCGTTTTTTCTTTTTTTGGCGGCATCTAATTGGTCCATGGATTACTGAGAGGTATCAAGAGGTGAGTTGCCGCGATTGTTTGTAGGTTTTTTTTTTTTCACGGTGGTGTGACAGATGTATTGATTGGAACATGCTGAGGAAGCGCTTTCATTTTGAAATGGTTGACCTCAATAAAATCAGTCAGAAACTCAGCTTTCCAAAGATATTTTGGCACGTGTATTGATCCAATTAAACATAACATGTTTAGGGACGTGTGTGCTACTGTGGCTTGTCAAAGGGCCCTAGTAGTTCACAAGCTTTTGGTCTCTCTGGCAACCCACAACGACATGTATGAAGAATTGAAGATTAAATACAATTCAAACACGTCAGCACTCAGTCTGCAATAAATACTATATTTGTCAAATGTTACATTGTGGCCATGCAGCCCTTTCTTCCATCCATAAGTGAACATGCACAGTGTGTGTGTGTGTGTGTGTGTGTGTGTACTACTGCATACAAGATACATTTTACCCAGATTGTATGTTGTGTATTGGTACTTAATAACCAACACTTGTTATTGCCATGATCATTTGCACTTTCTAATTTTGCAGAGGATTCCTAAATATCCTCTGCAAAAAGCCTGGATCACACATGACCAACACAGATGTAGCTGCGTGCTCTGAATCAGGGAACTTAAGGACACATGGTATTTCTGGTGTAGGCAGGCATACATGTAATCAAGCTAGGACTTTGGCTGAAGATCTCTGCAGTGGCACTACTTACTACATAAACAACAACAGCAAGCAAAACATCAATCTGTTTCGCAATATCACTGGTAAACTTGCAGCCCACCACAGTGACCACTTAAAATAAATCTAAATGCACCCATTAGAATTCAATTCTTTCCCCAATGTATTTCATACCTCCCACTATTTTCCATTTTTCTTAATTTCGACTTCTACACTAACAATGGAAACAAATAAATGTGTCAAAAAACTATTTAATTGTGGCTTTCTTGACTGGAAACTCTTGTATGGGACTGTGTCTCTGTCTCATGTCTTCTGATTTGGCTTCCTAACACATTTCTCACGGCTCACCCTGTCTGTTTCTCTAACATCATTAGAATAAAGCATTATTGCAAATGCACCTGCTGCCATACTGCAAGCTGTCGAAGCAGGCCACCAGCTAACAGTAAAGCGATGACAGCATTGATACTGCTCCACTAGTGTTTCACACAGGGGACTAGAGGAAACATATCTTTAAAACTATACATTGCAGCATAACGACAACAACGAGACAATACGTTCAACACGAATAAGAGCTACTCTACTACGCCATTTTAGGGAATATTAGCGGCTATAGCTTGACACTCTGGCCTTCCGTGAGGAGAAGCTACGCTAACGTAAACTGTGTTAGTTGATGATGTATCTTCGTCAAAGAAGAAATTAATAGTGTGTCTCTCTGTTCTATGTAACAACATATGCTTAGCCGTGAATTGGCTTTATGTAATGGAACAGCGACTGCTAGCTAGGCAGTTAGCTGGTTTAGCAGGCTGTGGCTAACACCCCCACCCCTCGACGCAAACGGACAAAAGGCCCAAAATCTCTCCACCACTGTCAACAACTGCTGCACCCAAGTAGTACAATAGCAATGGTTGTGGTAGGGCTGCTGTGTGTATTGTTTGGCACTGTCATAGTGTTTTTTTTTTAAATACTATACAAATGTGTGAACAGTGTAAGATTTAGAGCTGTCATCCCACCCCTTGCGTCTCTGCTTTTACCACGTCATTGGACTATCCAACACTGCGGAAATAAACCGCTAGGAGCTAGCTGAAATGCTAACTGGCAGTCTAGGTGGCACTGGGGCTGGCTTACCCGTGTCTCCGATGATGATGTATTTGAAGAGGTACGCGTACGCCATGGCCCCTGGTTTGTGCAGTCAGCTGTCTGGTCCGTTACACCTTCGTTAAACCAACCGTGAGCCGTGTGAAGAAAGCTAGCTGACAGCTTGTTAGCCCGTTTTTTCTCTGTCGCTGCTGAGGAACGAACAATAAACAGCCAGAGCCTCGGCTCTACGTCACAGGGTCCGCCCTCGCCACGCTACAGTATGGTGTGTTCACGGTCTCCTCGGAAACTGGAGGACGTGTTGATCACTCAACATTGAAAAAAATTAGTTAGTGTGGCAATAAAGAAATTGTGATCCGAAAATCTTATCACGAATTGTGTACCATAACTCTGATTATATCACAGACATCAAACAAGTATTTTTATGAAATTATTGGGAAACGGTTGTGCAAGATCCGTTTGATTTCCTCTGGCGGCCTCTAGTGGCTGCGTTGTTCATTGCAGCCGACAACTTACATTTGTCCCGTAGGCTACGTAGTTTATTACAAAACAGGCCCGGTTCTAGAAAGTCAGACTTGGGTGGGCCTGTAGAAATTTTAGGTGGGCACACTTTTCAGGGAGGCTGAAGATGCGAGCGCATTTGGCACATTTACTGTGAATTGTGTAGAACACAATATGCAAATAAACTTTGACTGTTGCTGTGTGGGAGATTTGATTCTTGCATGTTTTTTTTCCAAAATGTTTATGAATAACATATAATATAAATTATATTTTTCTTAATCGCAGTATTAACTGTAGGCAGCCTGAGCTGATTGCAGAGAAAGCTTTGGGACTGGGCAACCTGGATGGTGGTAGTCCAGAGCTATATACTATACACACTACTTTCCACTATTGCCTCTGATGTCCAGCTGGGTGAAAATAGTAGCCAGCCGAGGTCAAGACCCTGCTAGAGGGGTCCGGGGGTATGCCCCCCCGGGAGATTTTTTTTTACCTTTTTAAAGTGTAATGCATGAATCTGGTGCACTTTGAGAGGAAGATTAAGAGGCTAAATCTGAGGAATTTTGTGTGAACAAATCATTTGGAGACACTGGGTCGGATGAATTAGAAGCTATTGAAGAAAGACACATGGATTTTCCATAGAAATATACATTTGAAATAAAATATTATGCAGGGTCCTCTGGGATGGGCTTGGTGCTCTTTTCTTTTACGGGACATATTTTTCTGTAATATAATGAATTAATTTAAATGCAGTGAGAGGAACGAAGCAGAATAACTCTGTTGTCCAGTTATCTTTTTTTCCACAGACGAGGCTGAAATAGGCTATAGACTGCAGTATACACAGTGCATGGGCAACTGAGGGCAGCCCCATTTTCAAATATTTTTAAATAAACTCAATACACACTGTGCATGCCATGGACTTGAACGTGACATGATCAGTTAACCTCGGATTACCTCCCAGATGAACTGATTCAATTGTATTCCTTTTATTGTATGATAATTTACATTTACATAATATGATGTTGATATCAAACACACAAACTAAAAAAAAAAATTGGGGGGGCCCCCCTGGCAGTCGGGACCCTAAGCAACCTCTAAGCAATTTCGCTTATGTCTCGGGCCGGCTCTGCTGACCAGTGACCACTATAAGCGGGTAGGTAACTTGGAGGCAGGCTGTCCTGCCCACCCAATAATACAATTAGAAGAATGGTATATTCTTTAGTATTAATTAATTGTCTGAATTTTATTTGACATTTTCTTGGACAGCGAACGAACAAGTCCGTCCGATAGTGGGTCTGGACTTCCACCTAAAAAAAAAAAAAAAAAAAAAAAAAAAATTTTTTTTTTTTTTGGTTGGGTGGGCAGAGCCCACATTTGGGTGGGCACGGCCCACCCTGGCCCCTGGCTACCGCCGGCCCTGTTACAAAATAATATATTATAAGTTTGGTATGCAAAAATCTTATTTGTAAAGTAACTTTTAACAACTAAAGCTGTCGAATGAAGGCAATAGAGTAGAAAGAACAATGATGGACTTCTGAAATGTAGAGAAGTAGGTTTAAAAAGCATCATGTGTGTGTAGGAAACCGTTTCAAAGGAACGAGGAATATAGCCACTGAAAAACACATTTGTATATTGATCCATTTCTGCAAGAAAATATTCTGCTCGAGTGATGGCACATGATGGCAGCAAGAATACAGAATTAAGATGTTGTAACATAGACAATATCATTGATGGCAAATGAATACAGTGAAAAGCCACAGAGACCAGCTGGAAAATCACTCTGCAGATGAGGTGTAGTGTTCTAGTTTGGAGATGAGGTTTTTTGGCTCTTTGGCTATGTATACTTGTTTGACTGTGTGTGTGTGTGTGTGTGTGTGTGTGTGTGTGTGTGTGTGTGATTTTCCTTTACATTGATTGGTTTATGTATATTTCAAATGATTGCACATTACTGATGTCAGCTAAAAGTTAAAATTTTCATCTGTAGTCCCTGAACATATTTGAAAAGGAATACTGTGTGATTTAAAAAAAAAACAATGACTGTTTATCTAAAATGTATTCCATGAATTGAGAGGTGTAGCTGTGTGAACTAAGAACATGCTAACTCCTGTACTTTTCCCATGAGATCACAGGACGGTTGTTAATAACTAAATCAACACAGGATGTTAAATCAGTAATGTTGTCATTCTAGACAAATGAAAAGTGAGAAGGGAACAAATTCTGCCATCTCACATTAACATTGAAACACAGAAGTGGGATACCGAGTCACAGAACTTAATGGATAAGACTGATCCATCTTCTTTGTGCTATTTCAATTTGACCAAGATCGAGTTTCACACTACAAAGACTACACAAAGAACTTTTAAAACTCACTTCTATGCATTTTTTTTTTCCGCACCCATCACTTACAATGGACCTACACTCAATTCCACCAACAAGTTATAGAGTTATTTACACAAAACATTACTGTATAAAATATACACAGACCACTGGACAATTATGCATATGAAAATATGAAAATAAGGCAACACATGTGCCTCACTTTTTGTCTAAATACACATTTTGGCCAGTGTTAACTCATGCGGGGTAGCTTATTTATCAAATGACGACCAACAAAGGGCACTTCAGCTAATGCCCTGTTTGCTGTCTGCTATTGTTTTAGGTTGAAGCGTGTGGCAGCATTCAGCAGCAGAGGTCAGTAAATCCCTACAAACTGGAGGATTTAAAGTTGTTAACAGGCATCTTTGAAGGGTGGGTGATGATAACTAACTAATGTAAGTTGTAGTGTGCTTTTGCTGCTTGGTTGTATGTAATGAAATGTAAATATGTATTGCCTAATGAGTCATTTAGTTTAAGTTTTATAAATCTGCAAGTACTGATTGATGGCTTGGGGTATGGCAGTTGGGAGATTGGGCCCAAGCTCTAACCTGGCTGGCTCCCTAATGCCTTTAATACAATATATAATTAAGAGCTGTGTTTCACCATGTGAACACTGGGATTTTGTGCACTTTTTGCATTTAGATAGATGGATAATAGATCGATAATTAAATAAAAAAAGTAGAGTCTGCTCTGTCCCTTCCTGTAGACAGCCTCCATGTTACACTTCTAGTCCACTGTGTTGTCCCCATAGATGGAGATAGGTTTCAGCCTCAGTCCTACTTGGTCCTTCCAAAATCGACAACCATCTCCCTCGTGTCTGGGTTACCGTCAAGGGTGGACTCGTGGATTCTGGAGAATGCTTGTCTTCAATATCACTTTTTTTGTCAAAATCAGTGAATACAGTAATTCATTCACTGATTTTGTTTTGTTTTATTTTTAATAACAAATTTGCAAAAATCTCAAACAAACTTTTTTAAAGTTGTCATTATGGGGTATTATGTGAAGAATTTTTGAGGGGAAAAAATGAATTGAATCCAGCGTTATTCCAGGTTGTAACATAACGAAATGTGGAAAAAGTGAAGCGCTGAGAATACTTTCCGTATGCACTGTATCTCCTCACGATCCGCTATACCTGTCCGTACTGTGTGCACGCTGAAAATAATACGGTGTTAACCCATTGATGACGGCTGCTGCGCGATGCCACATTGGCTCTCCTGCCTGATGCTGCGTCGCGCAGCATTATTACTTTATCTAATTTTCATGGCATTCCCAGCATAGAATGCACTGTCATTGGTTCAAATACACATGAGGTGGGTTTTGTTGATTTTTTTAAGACCACGTGACCACCCAAAAGTTGTGTGGTTTGCCAAAAATCATGTCAATCAAAAAAAAAAATAAAATAAAAAATAAAACAAAATAATTAAAAAAATACGCCAGCTATGTCGGCGACAGAACAGTTAGTGGCGTTTGGTGCGCAGAATCAAGGTCTACTATAGACTACTGACGAAAATCACACAACACATTGCATCTATTTATTAACAATATTTAATAATTTTCTAATCCATCTCATTTTGACGATTTTTAGAAATATTTGTTGGTTTGTAAGCGCTAAGGGAGCATGTTTAAATAAAACCTGTGAACCTTAACTTTTAAATGTATTTTATTTCATGTTTCTATGTGCTACACAGGCTTAGATATTAAGGTTTTGGTAGACTTGACAATTCCTACTATTTTTTCAGAAAACCCTCAGGCATTAAGGACATGCATCCTAGATTGCCATAGTCATCAATGGGTTAATACACAGCCTAGGGCTCTGTAAACGGGCATGTTGCTAGCTACGGTGGACCCCTTTCGATTACATACCCTTTGTTTACATACCGTCCTTCAGATGGTCAATAATCCAGGAGGTTGTGGAGGCATCTACCTGCATCTTTGTAAACTTCTCACGCAACAGTAAGCTAGGCCCTTTGACTCAAGCAGTTTACTGGCACTTGTTTGACTTGATGTGCACTGTCGATGCCCGCTGACTATTGAGAGCACCCCCTGACCTAACCCTTCCAATACTTCATTCATACCTCCATATGAATTCACTCGTGTCTCAAATGGTCCTTGTGCCAAATTAGGCGCTCCACCCCATCCCTGTGTGTGAATGAGCTGCAGTCCATGTCCTGCTTTTAGATGAGAGTTGTGGGACCAGGGGGACCCGTCTGCATTTAGACCCCTCCGAGGACACTTTCCTTATAAGGAATGTGGGGCAATTAACGCCAGCAGCCCGGAGGATATGGAGTAAGAATGAAAGAAAGATATTAGAACCATGAACTATTAATCACTCATTAGTTTTAAGCACGTGTTTTAGTACAAATAACCCCAAATAATGCTATACATCTATCTGAGCATCTCGCTCATGAATTTCCTTATGGAGGACAAATAAATTATCTATCTATCTATCTATCTATCTATCTATCTATCTATCTATCTATCTATCTATCTATCTATCTATCTATCTATCTATCTATCTATCCAAAAACCTACTTCACCTGTGGGAATATGAAGGTGTATTGAACTCTGAGATCCAATGTGGTATAAATGTGCAAACATTTTTAAAATCGGTTCATCCTAGCCTGAGAAAAGGCAGAAAGAGTGTTTTATGGTCTCACTGTCTAACCCTACATCTTACTGGTGTGACATCACACTAGTAAAAATGTAGGGTTAGGATTAACAGGACAGCTGGGCCAAGGGAAGACTGAGGAAAGACTGAGGGAAGAAAAACCTCATTCATTATATTATAGTAGCGATTGTATAATGATATAACGCCGGTTCTGTATGGGTGAAGTATTCCTTTAAGTCTCACTATTGAGCTTTATGAGAACTGCATGAGCGTGGGTGTGTTTTAATAGTTCTACAGTGCAGGGTTCCTGAGTTCCTCTGTCCATCTTGAAGTCATCAAGGTTGGAGAACAGCCTGGGCCATTCACTGACGTGTTTCTGACTGTTTTCTCAAGCCACTGTTTCCCTTCACCCGGTGTGTTGGTGCTATGTGGCCTCCAACAGAAACATCAGCATGACCTTCCTGCCAGCATTCCAACATACACACACACACACACACACACCTGCACGCACACGCACACACACACATACACACACACACACACACACACACACACACACACACACACACACACACACACACACACACACACACACACACACACACACACACACACACACACACGATATCACCAGGGCACCCAAAACAGCAGAAAGGTCAACAGACAATAACATA
>OX442359.1:26098474-26203474 GCA_949357725.1 Hyperoplus immaculatus
GGGGCTGTATATACTGGGCAGGACAAACTGGTTTGAATACCCACAGAGAGAGAGACAGAGAGAGAGAGAGCCCACTACCAAAGTGCAACCATGGCCGACAGTGTCAACGAGGAGTCGGATTATAACCCGGGCAAAGATGAGCTGGACTGGGGCTACGAGGAAGGTAAGGCTGGCTGCACTTCATCAGAGCGTGGAGGGGGGGATGCTGGGAAATATATTTGATGTCACTTACTGTGTGGAGTTTTGCAGAGTCGACACATGTTGTAGATCCTGGTTTAGTTTTTTTAAGAACACTGTTGCTGACATGCATGCAAACAACAATCTTGAGGATAATGACGCAAAACTACTCATTAGGACATGGACAGTTCTGCTGTCATGAATTTCTTGAAACTGCATGATCTGTGAGGACATTAAAGGGGCACTCCAACAATTTACAGTTGCACTTCTAAGAACGTCGTTCTCTGCATGTCACTCCCCTCTCTGCCCCATTTCAACTCTGTCTCTACACTATCAATAAAAGCATAAAAATGCCAAAAAAAATTCTTTACAAAACGAATGATCTTAATGAATTTCATTGGAGCCTGCATCTCTTCATAATGCAATCCCAAAGTGAACTATAACAACTGTTTTTCTTTCCCTTTGCTTGAGCAGTTCTCGTCATGACAGGTGGGCTGATCTTTGTGTGTAAAATGGGTGAAGTGCTCCTTTAGCTAACTGTCAAGTCGGGTTGGCTAATTGTTTGGCTTAACAAGATCAGAAAGGAAATACCGCCCAGCAAAAACAGGCTAATCCAGAGCTGATTGTTGCTAGCTCCAATCATGCTAAGAGAAGCTACTGATACTTTATAAGACTGACACTGTGTACGTACATTAAACTCACTGTCAAATACTATGTCTTGCAGTTAAGGTGTATTATGTTTATTTAGTGTGTGCTGTTTCACCCTGTGTCTTCTCTCTGTTGCTGCCTTTACTGAGCATGGAGGGATGCACTGTGATTCTGATCTCTAAACATTTTTTACTGTGAGTATACTGATTGATAGCTAATGCTTTGTAGGCCTACGCATGAATAAGACACTAAGCCATGGCTTGAAATACCATCATTGTCCTGCCATTTCAGGCTGATGTCTTCCTTCGCTTAAAGCCCACAGTACCTTAAAGAATTATCCAAGTTTTTGCCATAAGTTTTTATCTGGGACATTTGGTATTGTAAATGGGCCGGGGCTATCTCTCCATAGCTTGCTAGTCTAAATGCTGTGGACTAAAATCATGTATTTCTGTGAAACAACATGGCTCTGACCAAAAACTCATTTTTATAGCCCAACCAGGACACACACAGATTTTTTTTTTCCGCCCCAGACTTGTATGTGTATTGCAGCTGCAGTGAAACCTTCACCGCCCTTTAGTGAATTGTTGCCAAGGGCCTTTAGTTGCTGAGGAAAGAGGGAATGTGACCGCTCTCCTCATTGCTATGGAGTGAACAGTCAGCCTGTGTGGAGTGTCTGTCTCTGTTGTATACTTGCGGTCGACTTGAGTACAGTTTTTTCTGGATGGACAAATGGACACACTGGGCTTTTCCTGAACATGATACCTATACCAAAATGTGTTTGTTTCCTCCTTTTAGAAACACATTGCGTTTCACAATGTTCTCATTGTGCTTTCAGAATGAGTCTGTGGTCAGTGAAGAGCTGAAGCCAATCTAGACCAGCGTGTACCTTCGGCTCCACTTAGTATCACTTTCTCCACATTAGTTCCTTCACTCTCTGCCAGTGCAAGTGAACAGAAGTTGCAAAGACATGTTTTCTCCTCCCGTCATTCAGTATTACAATATATCCACTTTTCCTACAAATAGACATGTTTTAAAATGTTTTAAAGGTCACATGTCCTGCTAATTTTCAGATTCAAAATTGTAATTAGGGTTTCTACAAGAGACTGTTTTCATGGTGTAGTTACCAAAAATAACTTTATATTTTTCGCAGTGCCATTGCTATATCTCCTCTTTCCAGCCTCTGTCTGAAACGCTCAATTTTATGAGCCTATCTCTTTATGTCCCGCCTTCCAAAAAGCCTGGCCTGCTCTGATTGCCAGATAGATTGAGGGGTATCTGGGGGTGTGGTTATCACAAGTGGAGGTAGTGCTAAATTAGGTTGGTAATGAGGGGGCGTGGCTTCTACCCTTATGACGTCATGCGGGGAGATAAATCTGGCTGGTGTTTTTGAACACAGGTATTCAGAAAGGTGGATTTTGTGAAAAAGAGAGGTATATTTTTTTCTCATACTTTGGGAGTCTCTAGTCACACCGGGGACCCAGATTAATGTTTGGAAAGAGTGCATTTTGCACAATAGGTGACCTTTAAGTCTTCTGCTCCAGTTAGGCTGATAGGCTGCCCCCGTTTCTGCAACCACAACCTGGTCTCATTGTCCCCAACACAGCAAGAAACACTGTTCACAAACTGATCTCTCAGAGGAAGGTGTGAGGGGATGGATGGAGGGGCAGAGGGGGATGGAAGGCCCATATATAAATGTGTTGCTTGAGAAGATTCTGGAAATAGCATGGAAATGAAAAGGAAGGTTGTGGTTAAAGGTGAAGTAAGTGATTAATTTATGTTAATATAAGTGTTAAATCGCTCTCCATTCACTTATATAGTGTGCACGTTTCATAAAGCCGATCTCAGTCACTTACTCTGCATGTACTCGGCAAGTAACATTTTCGGGGATCCTACTTCTGATAACCAATCAGAAGAGAGAACGCTACAAACCGGCACCCGTCTCACTGCCGGTGCACGTGCAGAGCGAAAGATGGGTGAATGTTTATGCGCCTACGATGGCGGAGCAGGTAAAAATCCTTCCGAATGTCTGTTCTGATGGTTTTTATCATGTTTTATCACACTTATGGATCTGAGATGATGCTAGATAACTCGCTGCTTTAAGACCGCAGTGCATTAATGTGGTGATGTAGGGACGAGGGAGGGGACCGCTAACTGCAGGAAGTTAGCTAAAAGAACCATTCCGCTTACTGAACCTTTAATGCACTGACTGACTGAAGTCAAATCACTAATTGTTTTCAAGAGCTTTTCAATCCCATCACACGGTCCTCTTCATGTCAGACCTGCTTTTCCTTAGACATAAACACTCACGCCACTTTTCAGGGAAACTCAAGTCAAAATGTCTGCTGTGAAAAAGGCCTAATGCTCCAATTTCCCCCTTTCTTCATCTGTCTTAAATCCTTGGCTAAGTGTTTCAAAGTTACTGTAAGGCGATGCTAAATCATTTTCGTTTTTGGGTATAGGTTATGATTATATTTTTTGCATGGTACATGTACAACATAAACACAGATAGTAAAGCTGCTCAATGAAAACACAGACTCAGTACCTGCCTGTGCCCTGATGTGTGTTCTGTGACTGTTTTCACTCCTAGGTGTAGAATGGGGACTCCATTTCCCTGCAGCCAATGGCGAGTACCAGTCTCCCATCAACCTAAACTCCAGGGAGGCCCTGTATGACCCCTCCCTCCTGGATGTGGGCCTGTCACCAAACTACGTGGTGTGTCGAGACTGTGAGGTCATCAACAGTGGACACTCTGTGCGCATCATACTCAAGTCCAAGTCAGGTGACTTCCCATGAGACATGACAATATGTCGATACTCACTACACATTGACTTAAAGCTATAGTGCCTAACTTTTTTAATATCAATGAATGCCGGTTACATTCAAGCCCTCGCCAAATGAGTTGACACAAAGTTTATAAGTCTTTCAGCTACACAACAATCCCCCCGCCCCCCTCGACACTGGTGCAGGAGCTCAAAATAATCCCAAGAAGTGCCCCAAGAATCCATGCAAATGTTGATGTAGAAAATGTTGTTGAAATTACTCAGACTCCCCATCGGTGCAACAGAAGTTACACACTGTAGCTTTAAGAAGTGATGAGTAGTTGGCATGTTTAGTTTGCCGTCGGTCACTGTGGCTTAGTGCTGGGCAACACATTCATGCATTTTTGTGTTGTGTTGTGCGTTACAACAAAAATCAATCCAGTCCACGGTAAATTACCTTATTCTCACTTTCAATTTCACTCTGACCACTTTGATCTGTCTTCTACTTCCTGGGTGCGCTTGCCCACAATGCACTTGGTTTCCTGTGCCGTTCATGTCCATGGTGCCGTTGCCAGTGGTAACCGGAGGTCCGTTGCCTAGCGATCACGAGTTTGAGCTCCATGAGGTTCGATTCCACTGGGGAAAAGAGAACCAGAGAGGATCAGAGCACACAGTCAACTTCAAGGCTTTCCCAATGGAGGTACTGCACACACACACACACACACACACACATACACACACACACACACACACAAACACAAACACACACACACACACACACAAATAAGGCCATGACCATGGAGTGGCATTTGTCCTTCAGATAACATCGTAGCTTGTTGAGTCCTTGAGCACTTTACAGTTTTCACTCTTAAAGGTAACACTTTGACATCTGAAGCTGAAAACAGAAAAAAACTATTTCACAGACTGAAATGGACGTGTTTACTCTTAGGTGTGTGTGGCTTTAGGGGCCTTTTAGATTATGTCCGTAAACTTTACAAAGAAGAGCTCAAATGAATGAATAGATAGACTATATAAAATGAGGGTAAAGTTGGAAGAAATTGAATATTTAAAATTTTAGTTTAAAATATTCAAGGCTTTAACTTTTAAAGTGGAACTTGTGCTGGGCTTGCACTACACAACAGAAATGTTATTTGTTTTAAAAGGTCAAAAAGTTGAGCTCAGGTGCAGTCTGCTATACTCCATGTCCTGACTTGTCCTAATCTCTAGCAATTAGGTGAAACTCAACTAAAGTCAAAAGTGAAACCTTGGAAATGCCAAAACCTTCTCACCAGCTGACTCACTTTGATGGTACAACAGACCAGGAGACATACTATTACTTCCTGCTTTCCTGTCTCACTCTCTGATGATGATGGCTTCAGAGAAACCAACACCGGAGAATCCTGGGAAAGAAAGGGAAAAAGTTAATGTGATATTATCCTGCAGTTATCATGGTACCAAAGGTGTAGAAAAAGTGAACTAGACAAATCATTCCATCGTCAAACGAGCCTCCAACCAGCCCCCCCCCCCCTTCTTTCATTCCATATCTGTAGTGTGGTCTGTTGTTTTCCAGTTTCAGGGTAGAAGGTTGGCACTGCTTTGTCCCTATTGACATGAACTTGACATGAGGGCCCATAGAGTAAACCCTCAGTCACCCCCAGCTGATGGTGTCTCACTCTACTATTCACTACTGTTCCCTACACCTGTTTACAACAGACCTCTTAAATACAACATGTGTTCTGTTGTCTCCCTGTATGTCTCTTTGTCTGTCTGTCTGTCTGTAGCTCCATCTGATCCACTGGAACAGCACTCTGTTTAACACGCTGGAGGACGCTCTTGGGAAGAAGAATGGAGTCCTCATCATAGCTCTGTTTGTGCAGGTAAATGTCTGCATCAATAGACTACTGCTGTCACCACCATGATTACCCCCAGCTACCTAGGCAAGCAACACCAGGTACTACAGTTAACACACCATCAGAGAACAACATGCTAGCAAACACCAACCCAATGAAAAAACAAGTATAAAGAGCTAACAACGATGCTTAGAGCATGTTAAGCTATATAGCATAGTGTGCTGCTGAAGGCACCAAATACACCATACAATCTTCTGAAGCTATCCCACCTTAGCAATCACCAAAACATTCACATCTGGTAAACTTTAACAGCTAACAACAGTTCAGGCTACGCTAACAAGCATGATGGCTTTTTGGGAATTCATTATCTATTACAAAGAGATTAGCCTTATTTTACTAAGTTGGCCTATAGCCTATGTCCAGTTTGTATTACCTTGAAATTATATAATAATAATTCATAAAAACACTCATTGGTGTGAATGCTGGAAGCATTCACAGCTTTAATATTCTGCGTATTTATTCTTATTTTTATTCCGCCACTTTTTTGTCGTTCAATAACTTCAACATACTTCAACCTTCATACAACTTCCACATATCAACATTTTCAGCTCTTCAAGGGCTTCTTGGGACCATTTCAACATTTTCAAAAAAATTCATAATTTCATATTTATTCAACGTTTTATGAAAAATATTCAGATCCCAGCCACTCATTCATACTTATTCCCACAAACTTCATATACACCTTCAATTGTTCAGCTATTTCAGGACATTAATCTGTATGATTCAGAATTTTTTGCTACACTGCAAAATTTCAAATAAATTCAACTTTTATGAATTTTAATATTTCATGCAGAATTATGATGGTTCCTACTCATTCATACTTCATCGTAGAAACTCCCTTCAAAGTTCTTCCTGTTCGTCTTGCACAGCAGCAGACTTTCATAATTCAAAATTTTTTCATAAAATGTATAACTTTAGAGATATTAAAGGTTTAATAAACAAACAATCTCTCAATGTTAATTAATAGGGAAAGGGTCCAAACGCGAAGCATTTCGACATGACGCCAAACCTATCTCCTCATTCATACGTCATCCTAGAAACATGATTCTAACATATAAATATTCAGCTGACTTCCCTCTTTCATAATCTTAAACAGTTTTTTCAACAAATGTTTAGTTTTCTCATGAGACAGCCTTGTTTGAAGGCACGCAAACTCAAAATCAAACAGTGAGTGGATGGAGCTACACTCCATGATCGGATGTCAAATGAACTCCATTTTCAACTTGCTGGCCTAACCAAATTGTTTACAATACAGACCCAAATTTCACAGTGAATATTAATTGGAATCTTCTCATTCTCACGGTACCATCATTTTTTCTGTCAGACAAACGGTTTGCGTGTGAGAGGCAGAAGTTCGAGGCATGCGCTTCGGTGTGCTCTAAAGGTGGAGAGGTAACACAGCTGTTACCAATTGGCCCTGATTAGCTGTGACCACAGCACCATAGCAATATATAGTTCTCTTGTTATGTTATTGAACACAGGTCTGGTGGCTTAGTGGTTTAAGCCCAGGTCTCGTAGTTCAAAGGTCTCAGGTTCGATTCCAGCTGAGGGAATACAATTTTCACCTCAAATGTTTGTGTGAAGGGAAGCATGTCTCGTGGTAAGTGCATATGGCACATTAAGCACACACACACACACACACACACACACACACACACATACACACACAATTCAAGTTGCCTTTACTCAGTCAGTTTTCATCCGATAAACTTCATACCACATTCTACATGTTCAGCTCCTTCAGGACATTACATGGTAGTATCCAGATTGAGCTGAACACAGGGTTGGGGGTTCAATTCCCCGTTCCAACACCAAATTTTAGACTTCACCGGATTTTCTTAAAATTTTGCACAGATGTTCATTATGACTCAGAGATGACATCACAAGAGTTTAGAGGTCAAAGGTCAAATTTCAAGGTCACTGTGACGTTGCCTTTTGTGACTGCATTCTCATGAACGCTTCCACGGTTTTTCTTCAAATTTTGCACAAATGTTGATTCTGACTCAAAGATGAACTGATAACATTTTGGAGGTCATACTTCAAGGTCATAATTCATTCCTCAATTCAGCTAGAAAATCCATTCAAACTTCCAAATATTCCACATTTTTCAAACATTCTATTATTCAACCATTCTGTTGATTCAGATATATTCATCCTTCGTTCTTCATCAACATTCAGCAGTGAAGCGTCAGCTTCTTCAACATCAGCGTCAGCATTCACACCGCAATTTCTTCAAGGAATTGCAATTCTAGTTAATATTGAAATCCAACGAGGCCTACTTCCAGCTATTCATTCAGTTTGACTGGAAATAATGACTGAAAAGACTTAATTTCCCTGGAGGACCGCTCTCTCTCTCTCTCTCTCTCTCACACACACACACACATACACACACACACACACACACTGTCTGAGATAAGATGTGATATGTTAACTTAATATAAACGTATAATGCAATTCAACAGTAGCACCAACTTCAGCCGCCATAGTTGAATCAACATCTGTCCTGTGCTCTACCTCTCCTGGGTGTCATACTGTGGAGCAGACCTGCCCATGTATCCTTGACAACAAATCATTTTTTAGTTGGATAACACCTACTGCTACATTCCTGTCAAATGACTGCCCTATTGAACTGTCTGCCTTATGGGCGAACTCTCAAGATTTCTGTTTAATAAAAACACACACACACACACACACACACACACATCAGAGACACCAGATTCACACCAGCAAAGGAAATCACGCCCAGTGAAATAACAGCAGCTAGCAGTCTCCTTCTGTGTTCCCCCCAGACAGGCCTGACCCCCTGAGGCCACAGTCTAAAACAGTCCAACCACACACCTCCTGTTTTGACAGCTCCTGTAACGTGTAACTTCCTGTTGACTTCCTGTAAGGACACTACAGATGATAACTAAGATCCTCCTCAAACACTGTTGACGTCTTTTGGACCATGAAAATCTTAAGAAAGATACATTGATAGGTCCACGGCCTCCAACTGGAGGTCACTCATACCCAAGACGTGTTGTGTTTTTGTTTTGATCAGATTGGTAAGGAACATCTGGGTCTGAAGGCTATCACTGAAGTTCTACAAGACCTGCAGTACAAGGTGAGTAGAAGACTGGAAAGAGCAGGTTTAGATGTTCATCAAACTGGATACAAGATGTCTATTGTTGTGTTGCTCTGTTTCCATCAGGCCAAGAGTAAGATCATTCCCTGCTTCAACCCCAACACTCTCCTACCTGGTGAGTAGAAAACAATCAGGTTTACAAAGCACAATGAATGTACGAGGCCTTTTAAAAATCACTGTTGTTTGCAGATTTAGGTTAATTCCTTCATGCTCAATGCCAAGACCATTCAGTGGTAGTAGTATCAGTATGTTTGAGTTTTAATGCCAACTAAAACTGTTAAGTTAAGGAAAACTGACCTATTATATAACTTATCATTCATTATGTAATGATACTTCAAGTTTTGAGTGCTTCATACTAAGAATTACAAAAAAGTAAAAGTCGTGCCAACTTATTTTGAATTCAGAAAATGTAGCTTTTATTATTATGAATAGTAATTTGACTATGAGTGCAAAAAAGCCGTAGATGGCAGACAGATAGTCGGCATGAACAACAACGTGGAATTAATATGAATTTCCACTTCATCATTGAGCCATCAATTTCAACTGGATAAATTGCTGATATTTCTTGACGGATGGTAAAATCATTGCTACAGAATCACACAATCTGACGGGTCAAATGAAACACAGTGGCTGTTTAACCGATGCAGAGCATATCGTTAGCCTCATAGAATAATTGCCTAAATCATATTTACTCTACTCTACTTTTACTCTACATCTACTCTATTCTACATCTACTCTACTCTACATCTACTTTACCCTACTCTATAACCCTTAAAATATGACTTAGGCAATTATGCTGTTAGTCTAACGAAAAGTAGATGTAGATTAGAGTAGATGTAGAATAGAGTAGATGTAGAGTAAAAGCAGATTAGAGTACATATGATTTAGGCAATTATGCTATGAGGCTAACAACAAGTTCCTTCTTTAACATGAATGGCGGTGGGTAAATATTTAAGCAAAGGGACTTGTCTTTCCCATCTCTGTCATGAGAAGAAGAACCCTCCTGCAAATATTGCATTTGGCAGTTTGGTTGACATTGATGAAGTGTATATCCACACACGTTCAAAGTGGTCCGCTCTTGTTCAGTCAGTCAGCCTTGGTAACACCTGTGTCACGGAGTTGGCAAGAAAAGTTGTACCTGAACTGCCCATGGTTCTCCAATAGAACCAAATGATGTCTTTAAGGACCTTTAATATTGTTGTACCATGAGCTGCTGTCTGATTTCTACTGAGCATTCTATTTGGAATATGAATGGTTATCTTCACAGTTTCTTATTATATTATGATGTACAGTCAAATGAATACAAAGCTGCTTTTACTGACATGGATTTTTAAAAGTATTTTTATCAATGTAATATGAAATGTTTAATCTGCCCTCTCAGACCCTTTACTGAGAGACTACTGGGTGTATGAGGGATCCCTGACCACACCGCCCTGTAGTGAGAATGTGACGTGGATCCTCTACCGCTACCCTCTCACCATCTCACAGTCACAGGTAAAACATGCCGTCAGTCTAAAACAAAACACCGCAGCCTTTTAAGAGGCAGGGAGGTGTGTTTAAAGGTGTTGGGTACAACTACTGCATAATGTGACTGTGATCTATAATGAACCTTTTGTGTCACTGGAGTCACTCTCTTTTGGTCTAAACTAAAGACTACCAGTAAGGCTTTTTCCCTTTGAGTTGGTGGAGAACAAAACCAGAGCTAAAAGATGGTTGGAAGATTGAGAGTTACATTCATCAGACACTTGACTCCAAATGAATCCTAATGTTAATCTGGAATCCCTGTATATAAAAATGCGTAAGGCCGATAAGTGTGCAGTTCTGTGCTACTGTAGAAACAAAGCCCTGCAACATACATAGCGGCCTGCCCTGCTCCTATGAAGATAATAAAAGGTTAATTCTGGTAATCAAAAAATTTTACAATTTTATAACCTAAAATTCGATTATACACTAATTAAATTTTTTTTATATTCCATTCCATTTCTACCGGGTCTGTTCTGAAAAAAACGCCAATTCCCTTTACACACTTCACTTTTGACACAGTTAGCTTCCCCAATTTGCCGATTTTTTTTTTCTCCAAATCTAGGTCAATGCAGTGCAGGATGCCTTTTTCCACCCACGGCCGATCAATGAGCCTGTCACAAAGCTAGTATTAGATTTTAAACTTTAAGTCAGCCTTTGTCTGACTCATTCTTCTTCTTGTATAAAGGATGGTGATGGCGATCCTCTGACATTTATTTCTCTCTTTCATCCTCCCTGCTCTCTGGCCGGCTGACCCTCTGAAATGCCAACAAAGAGAATATCCTCTGGCTGTGCTCCGGTCCATATACTGCCAATGATAAACATTCCAACCTTTTCTATGATGTAAAAATCACTAGTTTAATGTAGATGGAATGCAGGAACAGTGTGGACATGGTAGGAAACAGCCCTAAATACAAAGAATATACTCATAAATACCATGTATTTTACATAGTTTTTACTTTTAAAATAATTCATATAACAGCATTGTTTTATTTAAGCCATTTTGAAGGCCCAAATAGGTAAAAAAAACACTCACTCACACTTAAGAACAACAAACTATATCTTTTAATTTTATAATCCCAGATTGGGAACCAACTCATCAGAGAAGTGTTTTCCACAGCCTGACTCTGTGAGAGTCTACTTCCTCTTAACCTTGGAACTGTTGCCATGGATTCAATTGGAGATTTAGCTGAGAGTTAGGCTTCAACTTTTTCTTTTGAATACATCACATTTTGCCTGATTGGCACCATTAAATGGGAGCCCAATGAGCTGTTTTCAATGCACCCATGGATCACTTTGACACTGACGAAAACTTGGTACTCAGGCAAGTTCTGATCTTATAAGGAGCATCTTAAACCCTCTTATTTCTTAGTGGATTTATGGACTTTTTTTTCACAACAGAATGTCGGGAAGTGTGAGTCACTTTAAATTCAAAACACACCTGTCCCTTTTTACCTCACACAGTATCTCTGCCTCCTGTGTCTCTCAGTATTAGAAATATCCTCACCACGAAGCACTGTCCCTTTACGTTGTTCACAATCTGGGACATGTGTGGAAACAAGTAGAAAATGGGGGATTCTGGGAAAGTGAGTCCCAACGGACACCATAACTGCAATGCTGTAAACATCACAGACACAACACTGTAACACTGTGTACTGTATACACATGACCTTATGTGGATCATTTGATAGCACTGTATTATAAGCCTGTTGTATCTGTATCATGTGTCAGCCATAGTGCAACTGCTGGATGAACAGAAAATAACAGCTGGAGTGTTTTGAAACAGTAGGTCCTGCTTATCTAGAATACACATCTCTTGCATCCTGCTATTATTGACTGCTGCCAATGAGTGTGTATGCACAGTGCACATACAAATGTGTGAGTGTGCGTGTTTGCTTCAACAGTTGCTATGCCGACACATTTTGTACTTGGACAGCCCGGCTTTAAATCATCCTTCTGTGAGCCACCGGCAAGACAGCATGGGGATTATTGTCATGCTTGTCTTTGGGCTATTGTACAGTACAATGTGTGTGATAGGATCTGCCATGGATACAATTATACACACACACAGGAAGTCCGATTGTTCTATCTATCTCTCTGTTACAATTCTGATCTTAACATTGCATCGCGAGCAGGAAAACAACAAGAGATGTTGTTTCCTGACGACAACCACATCGGCCTCAATCTCATAGTCAGTGCTGAGTCTACGCACGCTGTTTATCACCCAATCTGTCCAACTAGCCCCTCTGGGTATAATTGGTTAAAAACTGAACTCACCAGATAATAACAGCCTGAGACTATCCTCTTAAAGCACTGTTACTATTGTATTCATTGAGTTTACACAGCTATATAAGCCGTCAGCTGTCTTCAGACAATCGTATTTCATTCCCACACTATCATTAAAGACCTACTTCACCGCTTGGAATATGAAGGTGTACTGAATTTGGAGATCCTATTTATTATAAATGTGCAAAAAAAATATTTAATCAGATCATCCTAGCCTGAGAAAAGGCAGAAAGAGTGTGTTATGGTCTCACTGTCTAACCCTACAGTTTCCTTCTTGTGACATCACAGTAAGGGTTAGGATTAACAGGACAGCTGGGCCAAGGGAAGACTGAGGGAAGAAAAACCTCATTCATTATATTATAATAGTGATTTTATAATGATAGAACGCTGGTTCCGTATGGGTGAAGTATTCCTTTAAACACATAGTGTGTGTCTGTCCTTGGGGACACACCACATGAGTCCTATTAGCCTTTTCACCTTGTCACCTGCCGGTTTGTCTTTACTCAGCACGGGAAAGCTTTCTCACATGAGCTAGAGGAAAAACCTGAGTGTAGTGCAAATATTTGGTGACATTTGTGACACTTGAACTATCCTGTGAATCTAGTAGCAGCCAACGGCAACAACGGTGTGTGTTTAGGCAAACCTGTTACCAGACAGTATTCAAGCACTGTGCACTCACACACACACACACACACACACACACACACACACACACACACATACACACACACACACAAACACACACACACACACACACACACACACACACACACACACACACACACACATACACACACACACACAAACACACACACACACACACACACACACACACACACACACAGTGGCCTATATAATTTTCTATTTAAATTTTCATAGTTTTTCAACATTAATCTGGGTGCCCGGTGTTTCAAGAGCCTCCCAAAGTATGAGAAATAAAAACCCTCTCTCTCTCCTTTTCTTCACCTCCACCTTACTGTAAACCCTTGTGCAAAAACCCCAGTCAGATTTCTCTCTCTTTGTGATGTCATAAGGGGAGAAACCACACCCACTCATTACCGACTTCCCTTAGCACAACCTCCAACTACAGCACTTAGATTCAGGATTCAATCACATCGGATTGGGCTATTTTGGAAGGCGGGGCTCAAAGACACATGGCTCTAAAACAGAGCATTTCAGACAAAGGCAGAAAAGAGGAGATTCAACAATAGCTTTGTGAGGAATATAAAGGCTTTGTTTGGACACCATGAAAACAGTTTCTGGTAGAAAACCCAAATGACAGTTTTGAACCTGGAAAATGAGCAGAATATGTGACCTTTAAAGTTTAAACCATATTAGTGTGGAGCTTTGACATTTGGAGCTGTGAACCTATTAGGCCACTGTAATCAATCAATCAATCAATCACTTTTTATTTACAGTATATCGTGCTTTTCATACTCATGAGCAGCTCAAAGTGCCTTGCAGAGATAAAATCAAGACAAGAAAATTAAAAGAACCCAACCCTCCCACCCCCATAGGCATGCACTGACATACACACTCATACACACACTCACACAAACACACGGACACACAAACTCACACATACACTAGCTGTCACTAAAGAGACATGGCTGTACTGAAGTCTCCTCTCTCCTGTGTGCGCAGATAGAGGAGTTCCGGAGGCTTCGTTCCCATGTGAAAGGGGCCGAGCTGCTGGAGGGGAACGATGGCTTGCTGGGGGACAACTTCCGTCCCACCCAGCCCCTCAGTGACCGCACGGTCCGCGCTGCTTTCCAGTGACTGTCCCTGTCCCCACTGCCAACCAAGAGACACCTTGGGACAGACAGATAAACAAGCAGAGAAGGTAACATGGTCCAAAATGTCTCCTGCTCTGTCCTGCTTTAAACTATACATTATGCTTATCTTAGCCGCAGGATGCTTAAGCTGAGACACTGCAGGTGAACAGGGTAACGTTTGCAGCTTAAAGGTATCATCATGAAATGTTGCCAGTTGATTTCTTACAGTAAAACAATCATTTGTGTATTTTTGTTGTTGTTGAATAAATATGCAAATTTAGCAATACCTAGTTAACATTTATTTAGATTTTTTTTCAACATATGAGTGTCCAAAGTAACAGCTTTTTTTCATTTTATAAATCAAAAAATACTATGTGCAGGTCTTAAAAAAGCCATTTTTGTAATGTTTTTTAAGACAAAAGGTCATCATAAATCAGACAATTAACAGCATATGAACTAATCCTTCTGTATTAACTTTCTAAATTATATTGTGCTGAGAATGATTGTGGAAAGTTCAGTTGATGTAAGTGCTTTAGAAGTTGAGATTTTTGGTTCAGACTATTGAAAAAAAGGAATGTTGAGAGATAATAGTGGTTTAAGTTAATTTTATAGGATAAATAAATATACAGACGCAAACAGACACGGTTTAGTCAAATAAGCACCTTAATGTACATGTTTTAACCTTTTATTTATACTCATATCAAATAAGACATGTTATTGAAGCAAAATGGACAAAAATCCCAGGTAACACTTTATAATAACTATCCGTTGTAACTCGTTAATAGATCATTAGTAAACTCTTAATTAATGATTATTAATGATTTGTTAAGTGTTTGTTAGCAGTTTGTTAAGGATTTATAACAATGGTAGATAGTTAATAGCTTAATAATTGAATCAGTTCATCTGGGAGGTAATCCGAGATACCGACGAGGCTGAAATAGGCTATAGACTATACACAGTGCATGGGCAACTGAGGGCAGCCCCATTTTCAAATATTTTTAAATAAACTCAATACACACTGTGCATGCCATGGACTTGAACGTGACGTGATCAGTTAATCTCGAATTACCTCCCAGATGAACTGATTCAATTATTAAGCTATTAACTATCTACCATTGTTATAAATCCTTAACAAACTGCTAACAAACACTAACAAATCATTAATAATCATTAATTAAGAGTTTACTAATGATCTATTAACGAGTTACAACGGATAGTTATTATAAAGTGTTACCAAATCCCAAAATTGACAAGTGCTTTAAAAAAATGTTGTTACCTGCAGTGGCTCATCTTTAAAGTCACACATCCACCTTTTCCTGCGTCAAGGAAAAATCAAACCACACTACATTATATAGTCAACACTTTAAAAAAGTGCAATGCTAATATGTGCCATTTATCTTTCAAACACTCTTCTATTTTTTTAAGTATGTTCAGGACATTTACCCCACAAGGGACCTGCTTTTAATGGAAGTAGGCATGCTGTCCCTGACGTATATCTGTGTCCCTTTGGAACCAGCAGTCTAACGGATCAAGCCCTGGAAGAACTAACCCAGTTCAGTTACTAATCTGGGCCTAGCCTATATACAGTACAATAGTGTATAGAGCTCTGCCACATTTAGCTGAGCAGCACTGGAGGACACGCAGGGCAGAACTTTAGGAGACAAAGACAGATGAAGTTCTGGCTTTGCATTAACCAGGGCACAGAGTTTCTGAAATGTGAGGACTTTAAATCTTTGTGTTTGGGTTTATGTTAACATGTTAAGACGTGCAATAACAGATTAGCTAAGGCCTGCTGATGATTTGTTCACCCCCCGGAGCTGAATGTCAGACTTTTAGTGGAATTGCTTGGTTTCTGCCAATAAATCATAATACATCTCCCTTCTTCTGGTATATACTGTACATCAGCCTATATATTATAATACTGTCAATACAATTTTTGAATTAGAATCAAAGTGGTCCCAGCTGTGAAAAAAGAAAAAAAAGAGAACATTCAAGAGAAGAATTCCTCATGAATTTTTGTTTTTGTTAATCGTGACGCTCAGATGAAACAGTGAAAGTGGATTGTGCCGTGGTGAAGGCAGGAGAGCATGCCAGGGGGATAAAAGAAGAGAGAAAGAACAGAGGACTGTTGTTGACAATGTAAACGGATACTGTGGTCTAGGTCCCACCATTACAGACCCACCTGAGACCAGACCAGAGGGCACAGACAGAAAAGTAGCATGAGAATGGCTGTGTTTGCTATTGTTTTTATGTCTCTTGGAGTGCTATTTCATTAGCCTCATAACATAATTGCCTAAATCATATTTACTCTACTCTACTTTTATCTACTCTACTCTACATCTACTTTTCGTTAGCCTAACAGCACAATTGCCTAAGTCATATTTTAAGGGTTATAGAGTAGGGTAAAGTAAATGTAGAGTAGAGTAGATGTAGAATAGTACGGTGGCGCTGAGCATTCACCAAATAAAAAAAAGTTTCACAGCTAATGTAGCCGTTAGTACACTCAGGATCTCGTAATTACGAGAAAAGATCTCGTTACGGTTACATTAGCATTTGGTTAAATTATATGCAGTTTGTTCATTATGAGCCACCGGAGCCACCGTACTGTGTTGCCTCATCCAATCAGAATGCCCGGTGGGCTAGTTCACTTTTACCTCTTGTTTGTTACTGTATCGGAGCGCAGTTTTATTGAAAGCTTGGATTAAATGCAGTCGTTTAAACTCGGTGTGATCCTTGACTCATACAAACACATAAGAACTTTCTACAAGGAGGGCATGACAATGCCATGTCAACTTTGCGCAGACATCCAGTCACTTGGACTGTTCAGGAGAAAAGCCCAGTCGGACCTCAGCAGCTGATCACGGGCGTAGAGCCGAAAGTCTGTCCCTCAGTATAGGCTACCCGATGCGATTGCTGATTAATGAATGAACAGTCAAAACATATTTAAAATAATTGTATTGATTATGGGGCCCATTGTAGTCCGGAAACCAAGGCAATTGCCTACGTTTGCCTATGGCTAGGTTCACCTCGTCTGCACACACACACACACACACACACACACACACACACACACACACACACACACACACACACACACACACACACATACACACAGACACACACTAAGTTTGGCACGATACCGGAACCGCAACCACTAAATTGCTAAATCAACATTTACACCATTATTCTCATAGGCCTACTTGATATCCTGGTCATGGATTGTGTGTAAAAATAGAGTAAAGTATGCTTTTAGGACAGGAATAAAAGACGATAAGGTCGGACAGAGTCGTTGCTGTCCTGCAGCCAGCCATTTCAGAGTGGCCTTTTATTGTGGACAGTCTAAGGCACACCTGTGCACTAATCATGATGTCAGATCAGCATCTTGATGTGGCACACCTGTGAGGTGGGATGGATTATCTCAGCAAAGCAGAAGTGCTCACTATCACACATTTAGACAGATTTGTGAACAATGTTTGAGAGAAATGGTACAATTGTGTATCTGGAATTAATTTTAGATCATTAAAGCTATTCTTTACCTTTGTAGAGTTTTTACACTTATTTTAAATGACTTTAAAATGGTATAAATAAGGTTTTTACACTCTAAAATGCATGGTAGACCCACCAGGAATAAAAAGAAACAATTATTTCAGTCTCATAATATTAGGTGAAAACTACAACCAATCAAATCGTTCGGACCGAACGATTTAATTGGCTGACAGACCTGTCTGTTTGCCGTCTGCTTGTGTACCGCGCATTCGTGCACGCGCGTCCTCAACGAAAGGGTTTGTTTTGATTCCACGGCAGACAGTAGCCTAGCGAGTAGCGACCATTGTAGAAAAGGTTACAGTGTTGTTATTTCTTGTTATTTCTTACAGTGTGTTAAGCTGTGTTTTGTTTAGTGTTGGGCCGTGACATCAGTCGGCCAGAGAGCCAGTTCAGTAAGTTTCCTTTCGCTTCTCCCTCGGTGAGATGTGTGTGAGCAAGTTGCCACAGTAAGCCATCATTCGTGTTTATCTGAGTGTAAATGTGAATCACCCGTGTGTGAGTATGTACATGTAGTCCCGATCGCTGTTATAAGTTATAGTTTGTGCATGTTATTAGCGGCTGCGATTCGCGAGTCGCAACAGCTGTTCAAACGTCTCCTCACGAGCGGAGTTTAAGCCTTTGTTCTTTTTCCGCGATCTATATGCGGCTGTGCCTGTGAAAGAAGGAAAATAAAGAGCGGATAAAACCCTACTCCTCCTCTCCTAGTGTCATTATAAGCATAAGTGGTGTTCTGGCCGACATATCTGAAGTGAAACCAGTGATACAAGCAGATCAGCGCGGTACCGGTAGCCTACTACAGCCACCAGTTTCTTCAGCCACAATATAACTCACTTTGTGCACGGAGACAGTATTAAGCAAGTAAGTCTGCTTGTGTAGCCTAAATTAAGTTTCTTCAAAAACAAAACAAAAAAAACGGGGATAGGAATGAGGGGGTGGGGCTGCATTGGAGGAAGGCGGGATATTATGATTGTGCTGAAATGCTCAAACTCACATCCATCCGAACTGCTTTAAGTCCATCTCATGAAAAATGGGAGCAAAAACAAAAGTGTTGCGTTTATATTTTTGTTGAGTGTAGATAGATGGATGGATGGATGGATAGATAGATAGATAGATAGATAGATAGATAGATAGATAGATAGATAGATAGATAGATAGATAGATAGATAGATAGATAGATAGATAGATAGATAGATACTTTTTTTTTACTTTTTATTTAAATGTCTGTGTTTTCACTGCACACATACAGTAGGTGTCTGCCTCACCAGGAATATGAAACCCTGCCATCAGAGAGAAGACTCAGTGTGCATGAATTAAACCACTTAAAGCTTCCATTTGTCCCAGCCTCCATTAAGCTGATGAACAATGGGCAATAAATAGTAGCACTTTAGCCCTTTACTTCCAAGTTCTAGTTCAATGGGCCAATGTGCAATAAACATATTAACACTTGCACAGTATCCCCACACCTTACATTTGTATGCAATGGAGCAAAGTGCTCTTAAGCTTTAGCGCCATGCTGTTGATGTTCAGATGTCTGTTTGTTTTCTTTAGTTCTTGATTTGACCTTTGGGTGTGTATGTATGTATGTAGGAAGCAATCATACACTGTGCTCAAGCCAAATGTAACCCTACGGTGACAATACAGTTTAACATTTAACATTCCTTTTTAGTTTTTACTCAAATTTTGCTCCAAAAAGTCAGTCCTAAGTGGTGCCAGTGTATAACCAGGCGTATATAGCCTACTAGTAGCTGGAGACAGTCCACAGTATTGCAGTCAGTCTGATAAAAGTTCATGGAATCTTAACAATACTTCTGAGGAATTGTATCAAGCGTTCAGTGGCCCCCCGCCAGGTCAGCTCACACAGTCTGGTGATCTAACCTATTATATACTATCTATGGATCTAACATGACACTGCAGAGCATCTAGACAGCTTTACTGTGGAGTGGCTGTGTTGCACTCTGCCTCGGTGAGAAGGAGTTGGAAAAAGTTATAAAACTACAAAACTTTGAAGATAGCGTACAGAATGCAGGAAAAAAATACTGTCTGCTCTCAACATTCCACTCAGCTGACGAGCATATCTGCTCTCTCTTTTCTTTGAACCTGATCCATTTGTCTTTCTCTTCACAGGAGGGAGGAGAAGAGAGGAGAGGAGAGGAGAGGAGAGGAGAGGAGAGGAGAGGAGAGGAGAGGAGAGGAGAGGAGAGGAGAGGAGAGGAGAGGAGAGGAGAGGAGAGGTGTGAAGACAGGAACGGACACAAAGGGAGAGAGAGAGAGGGTACAGCTGTGGAATGGACATGGACAAAGAAACTATTGATCTCACACCTTCACTGTGTGCTTCTGTGTGTGTGTGTGTGTGTGTGTGTGTGTGTGTGTGTGTGTATGTGCAGGTGTATGTATTAATGTAGGTGTATTTTTATCTGGTTAACCTCTCTCGCTCTCTCCTTCTCTCATTCTTATTGCATAATGTGTATGTGAGTGTAACACTGTGGTGGTGTGTGTGTGTGTGTGTGTGTGTGTGTGTGTGTGTGTAGTTATGTCTGGATTGCATTATACTGTGGCCTTTTTTTATGAATATCCTTATTGACAAAAGCGTGGACAATTGGAATAATTAAAAAAAAAGATGGATTAACAGCAGGGCCTAACTAGTGTATAACTGGTATTTTTACATGTGATCAGCATCAGACATTTCTCAAAACTTGTCAAACACACCACATCTTATCTCAGACAGTAGCCTGTGTCTCAAATGTGTGTGTGTGTGTGTGTGTGTGTGTGTGTGTGTGTGTCTGTCTGTGTGTGTTCTGATTGGAAGAAAGGAGGCTTTACAAGTAGCCCGTATGCACTGTCAAAACAAGAAGAAACATGAACCACACACACACACAAACACACGCACACACACGCACACACACACACACACACACACACACACACACACACACACACACACACACACACACTCACTCTGTGCTTACACCTGAGGCTGGTCAGTGTGTAAGTCAGTAAGTAAAATGTATTTATAAAAGCACACTTATAACAGTTTGGTCAGTTTGGTCAGTTTGCACTGACCAAAGTGTTGTACATAATGCATTCAGTAGATAAACAATGAAGGTAAAATAACAACAACAACAATAGAAAAAATAAAGATAAAAATATAAAAGTCATGGGGAGAACGGGGGAATCTGAGGCATCGGGTAATGTGAGCCACCCCCTGTATCTAGGCAACGGAAAACATTTGTGGTAATGTGAGATATATGTTTTCAAGCCCCTCTCATTTCCCCATGGCCCTGAAAGAGAGGACCTCATGGTGCTGTGGTAAGCATGTTTTTTTCACCAAAATAGGTATTTTGCATGTAAAAGTAAATTTTCTTGCAGTCAACTTAATCAACTGTTGTGCCAAAGCAAATGTATTCACATAGAAAAACTTCTATCATACGTGTTGATAAACTACCAACATATAAAAACCATGCGATGATATTAGCTAAAGATTAGCCTGAAATGCTAAGAGAGGTAGTTTTTTCTCAAATTGTGGTGGTGGGGGAAAGTGAGCCAAATGCTGTGGGGGAAAGTGAGCCACTGTCTCACTTTCCCCCGCCATGAGGCACTAGTTAACTTTAGTCTTAAACATATTTTAATGTAATATTACATGACGTGTTTTATTTTAATGTCATACACATTGTAGAAAAGCCATCATGCCAAGGAAATACACCAGGAAGACGACCTGGGGCAACCACACGGAAAGAGCACCTTCTCATCTTTCCCTGTAACCTTCAGGGTTGGAATGTAGAGTAGGCCTAGTTGTAGAGTATGACAGGCTGATGTTATAATCCAGTTGGGTCTTCTCCTGTGTTCTGAGTCCCAGGCTGTTCTCGCTGGTTCTGATTTTCCTATGCTTTGACCCCCAGACACAAGCTGCCTCTAAGGGTCCTGTGTTCTGACCCCCAGACTGTGTTCTAATCTAACTGGTTCTATCTTTAATTTGAATCTTATTAAAACCTTTTAAATTATAATATGTTGTATTTGATTTTGTTCAGAGTTACTTTCAAGTGTTTAGAAAATTCGCTTTGCTTAATTGACCAAACCCTATCATTGTTTTACTAGTCCGACATTAGTTCTGGAATGTGTGGCTAGCTTTCAGGGTTCTAACTGTTACAATATGTGTTGTTATGGTAGTTTCAGAGTGGAAAAAGTAAGTGGATCAGTTTACCCCTAGCTGGTTCACTTTACCCCCTTGATTTTTCTGGTCTGTCTCAGTTTACCCCACAGCTAGGGTAAAGTTTTTTAAAACAATCATATTTTCACTGCCCTTTGTCTTGAAAAAATTCTGCTAATGCCCATTTCTAGGAAACATCCTGAATTAATGGGAAATGTGTAAATTTGAGTGATAAATCATTTCAGCTCGCTCAGAGGGGAGCAAATGTAAAAAGTGGCTCAGATTACCCCGTTCTCCCCTATAACCCAGACATCCACACACACACATAGACAGTAGTGCAGAGGCACACACACATGGACAGTAGTGCAGAGGCACACACACATAGACAGTAGTGCAGAGGTCAGATAGCTAATGGGGAGGGAAAGCCAGGTTGTGTTACCAACTGAGTACATTTCAGTAGTAGACCGGCTGGACAGGTTTAACACACAGTTTTCTAACTGTAACTTCTAACTTACTTAATATCTTGTTGGGAATCAATTCCATATAAAATGAAATCTACATAAAAATTGAAAATATCTTTATATCTACTTAAACTGAAACAAATGTCCATTCACAAAGCTGTAGGTCTTAAAAAAACAGCATTACTGGCCAACATTACTGTAGCACCTCACTGGCCAACCATCGTATTTACATGAAACAATCTAATTCATGAAAATAATAATAATAATAATAATAATAATAATAATAGTAATAATAATAATAATAATAATAATCTAAAGAAATAAGTCCAAGAGATGCTTTTAGTGTTAGACATATAGCCATTCAATTCCATAGTTTAATATATCAAAATATTGTATTAGATTTAGTTGGGTCTTTTTCAGCTGCTCCAATAACACAGTTAGTCTTTGAATGAAAGAAAGAAAGAGCCAGGAGTCTGTGCTTCAGGAAAACCATGTGACTTTTTACAACTTACTTTGAATGTTGGTCATAAAGCCTGTGTTAGGGGGCGGCGCCTTTAGCTCAGTTGGTAAGGCGTCCCCTCCATGGGCCTCGGCCAGAAGCAGACCCGGGTTAGATTCCAGCCCGCGGTCGCTCTCTGCATGTCACTGCATTTCAACTCTGTCTCTACACTGTCAATAAAGCATAAAAAAAAGACAAAAAAAAAATAAAGCCTGTAGAGTGTAGAGACTTAATACGTTCCACATTCACCCACACTAGTCACTGTCGGTGTGAAAGTGTTCCAGTCTGCCCCACTGTAGTCCTGCTTTGGTTATATTCTGGTGTTGAAATGCAGAGGCCAACTTACCATTGAGTAAAGGTAGGCACTCTAACTGCTAAGGGGGCCCCATATACTACATTTTTTGGTGTGTTTTTTTTTTTTACTTTATTTTATTTTTACAAGCCTGTGTTCGCCTTAGGCCCCAAATGGACTAAATACGTACATACAAGTCCTCCAAACATGTCAGTCTGTCTCTATGATGGATTTATCCTTTAGACCCTTTAACACCAAATAACATCAGTTGAACACTTTACGCTCGTCACTCCCTTCATATTGTTTTTAGTAAAAAGGGTTAAAGGAGCAGTTCATACAGTGCTGTTTGAAAGTTTGTGAACCCCTTGAGCCTTTTGGAATTTTATTTATTTTAACCATTATTAATTCATTTTTATCAATACCAGTATTTTTATATGAAATAACAGATGTTTGTTTATCAATTCAACATTTTTTTTTCCGGAAATCAATTGTTACAGTTTTTTACGATTGCTAAACCACAGTGGGCACAACTGGAACGACAAGTGCAAAACTCTAACAACAGTATGCAGAGCAGTGGTTAATTCGGACCAAACTGTAGCTTGTTTTTCATTGCTTAAACTCAATTTTCAAAACTCTACACACCTATCTCATGGCTTAACCACAGCCTGCACAACACTGTGGATTTCTAGCACTTTTTTCAAATGCTAACACACTGCTGCCACAACTGTAAACCACACATTCAAAACAGAATGAATGCCTTTCAAACATTGCGGATTGCAATTTCAACTGAAACACTAAGATGTCTTGTTTTAGACTTGTTAGTGAACATATATACAGTATAAAGGGAAAACATTTTTTTTTTTGGAAATGGACCAATGAAGACAGGTTGTTGGAGGGAGAAGAGTGGCAGTGAGAGTGTGGATGTGTGGAGGAAGACCTAGAAGACATAGAGCTGTTATGTCTGATGAAATACAGTAAGGGCAACACTGATAGACCCTGTTGTGAATCATGGTCTCGCATTGAGAGAGGCAGGGTTGAGAGTGCAACCCAATCTGCAAAAATCTAAAGTTGCATCTGTAATACGAATTTTCCAGTAAATGACAACATTACAGGAATTGATTTCTGTATTACAATTATAGAATATTTACACAGATAAATACTACATTTGGAAATGTTTTCAATAAAATATACAAAATGTGTATCTATTGAAGCAAACTTCTGATTTTCATTTCTTTTTGTTTTCCTAAAAAAACTGGTATGTTATAAAATAAACAATTTCATGTGAAAGAATTTCACCCTTTCATCAAAGAAAATATTATGTAATTTGTGTGAATTAACTCAAATTATTCAAACTGTAAAGATTAAAAGTTTGTAATTTGTGTATTGGGGTTTGATGCTAGTGTTTATACTCTGAGCAGGTTCTGAGTGACAGTGTGTGTTATCTCAATGAGGCTGGTTCATAGTGTTTGCTGCGCTGAACCTGTTTTGCAGGTGAAGTGAACTGTTCAGCTCCAGTGACTGTTGGTAGTGCAGACTGTAGTTAGAGTTTTGCACATTGAGCTACAGTTGTGCCCACTGTGGTTTAGCGATCGAAAAAAACTGTAAAACAGATAAAACAAATGATTTGCCAACTTTTGTATGTGCAAAAGTTTGTGAACCCTGAGCTGCAATGCTTAAATGGAGCAGGTTAACACAATCAGGTGGGCAAAATTGAGTGATGAAATGGACCAATGTAATGAGAGATCTTTAGGGAAGAAATTGGGCGGCACTAGATAAAACAGATATAAAACCAGGTCAGTTTAGGCTCACCAAAGTGAACCCATACAGGTCAGTTAGCCAAGAGTAAAGGAAATCTCAGAGGATCTCAGGGATAGAGTTGTGATGTTTCAAAATTGTCTGGGGACAGCTATAAATTGATTTAAAAAAAGTTTGATCTCCATCGATCCACCGCGAGACAAATCATCTACAAATGGAGAGCTTTAAGAGTGACTGAACATCTGCCTAGAAGTAGACTTCCTTCAAAAATATCCACAAGCGCCACAAGAAAAGTGCTTTTTCAGTTAAAAGCCAACCCAAACATTACATGTAGTGATTTGCAGACCTCTCTTGCAGCTTCTGGGACAGATATGCATGGTTCCACAATAAGAAGCAAACTCAGTCAACATGGCTGTCATGGTAGGGTTGCTGAAGAAGCCTCTGCTCTCAAAAGACAACAAAACTGCTTGTCACAACTTTGCCAGAGAGCACCTGGAGGGGTTCACATACTTTCGAGCAGCACTGTATGTGTGCATACAGTATACTACTTTTTGTTTACACCTGGCATTGAAATAGGATCTGTATCTCTACCTGGGTAAGGATGCCATGCACACTCCTAAGAATGAAACAATCTGTTAGGCAAGTTGAAAGGTGAAAAAAAATAGTTAAGTCAATTTACAAATTGAGAAGTAAGAAGACGTTTTAATAGCAGGTGTAGCCTACATCCAAATACACTTGGATCAGATGTGATCAGCTGGATGCAGATCGCATTTTAGTGTCATGTTTAAATGTGGCCTGTGTGTGTGTGTGTGTGTGTGTGTGTGTGTGCGTGTGTGTCTGTCGATGTGTGTGTATAGTCCTTCACCGTATTGTGTGACAAATTGAGCTGAATTAAACTGTGAGGACTGATGACTGTTACTGTAAAGTAGCTACTAATAAACTACAACACTGACTTACTAAAACACTCAATTCAAGTGGTGATTTTTTTCTACTTCTCTTTCTTATTCTCATTTGTACTAAACCATTCTATCATTAAAAGATGTGTCTGGTGAAATGTTGTTTTTATAGGTAGATATATCTCATGTACGGAGCCAACCCAACAAATAATGTACCCTAGCATGCATGTAAGGGTTTATCAGAGCCTGTTATATGACATTTCGATGGGCCATAGAGCTGTATTATTAAACTATTAAAAAACACACCTTTTTTTACTATCAAAAACACTCAATTCCACATACACTGCCATGATGCCCAAAATAATGAATGTGGATTAATCCGCAGCTGAAAGTAGTCCCCAACTATTTCTTGGTTTGTGCTTTAAACATTTGAACAAGCTGGTGGTGCCGTTGAACTACTTTGTTTTACATTTTGACACATACATTTTATTTATAAGCTGTTATTAAAGATCTTCTGCAGCAGGAACTGTTATGCTTTGGTCACAGGTAGGGAATGGAAGTCGGAAAGTATTGAGAGACGGACTAAGCTAATGTTAGTTTGCCCTGCGTTCCAATCATAGATAGTATATAAAAGGTTCCAATACCCATACTTCCCTATTATTTAGTATGCCAGAAAAATATTTAGAATGTCCCAATAGGCTACATGCACTTCAATTGTAGTATGCTGAAAATACATAAATGCCCCACTAACTCCAATAGCATTTTGGAGTATTTGACTTTATTCTTGACATTTCTCGACATAATGAAAAAGAAAATCTATCTTAACTGATTTTTTTCTCTCTCCTGTGGCCCTAAAACTCTTTTGTACTTTAGTATGTAGTGTAGTAAAAAGAAAGAGTATGTGATTTGGAATGCAGGGTTGGTCTTTTTAGTAGAATTACCTGAAAAATAACAGAGAAATACAGAATACTAGGCCTACTAGCTTTATCCTTTGACTTAATGCAGAGGATTAGCTTGATAGAATACATGCTGGGCTCAGTCAGCTGACTCAGGCACAGCAGTTGAAACCACCTCTGGCTTGTTCAAATATTTAAAAGACAAATTACTTAGATTGACCAAGGTGTGGTTGTTTGGTGTCAAGACGACACAGCTTTACTTGACTGTGTGATCTATTGGGACAGGACACCTTGGTGCTGCACTGCATTGTTGGGACCAAATGTATTATATGCCATATAATAGTAGAATAGAATGTAAAGTGCACACACACACACACACACACACACACACACACACACACACACACACACACACACACACACACACACACACACACACACACACACATGCACGCACACATACACACACACACACACACTAACACACACACACGCACGCACACACACACGCACACACATGCACTTTCAAACGTACACGCACGCACGCACAGACACACACAGAAACACACACACACACACACACACACACACACACACACACACACACACACACACACAAGCGATCCACTGAGCGCTGCAGATTAGGTCGACATGGCATGGGTCAAGTCAGCAGAGTTACGCTAGATCTGGCTTCGTGTTTCCTAAAGCGACGCAGCCTTACTTGGTAGGTAACTCATCATGATGGATGACTTTCTTCTCTCCACACCTGCTGCATACAAGGATCAATATGTGACTATACTGCCCTCTGCTGTTAGAGAGAGGCATCACACCTCAACACATCTGATCACCTCTGAAAAACAAGTGGAAGAAAATAAACAATTTATTTTGAGGGCTGTAGAAAAACTTCAATAAAATAAGCACATCCTCAATTCATCTCAATACATCCAAGCCATTATTTCACCCTAAATAAAAGAGAACTACTACTAGCTTGTGAAAAAGACTTTCTGTTATGAAACGGAGTCCTGGAGTCCTGAAGACGTGATTGCAGATAAAGACATGGTGTGTGTGAGCAAGAGACACTGTCAGCGTGCATTATGGGATGTGAAGGCAACACCAATTTTGAGCAATCTGTATTCATTTCTCTCGTGAGAGTGCCCGCTCTATGGTAGTGCAGTAGCCTACTAAATCCCTCGAATATCTCCTCATAATATCCCCCTGTAAGATAATAAACATTAGTTTATGGTCACCACATTACATTTTAATGACCTGGGGCCGTATTCACAAAACATTTTAAGGCTAAGAGTAGGTCCTAACGTGCTGATTTAAGATAAGTGTAATTCACAAAGCATTTTAGCGCTAAAACTAGCTCCTAAATCTATGAAAAGCTAAGAGTAAATCAGACACTCATTTGATGGCATTTTGGAGAGATTTAATGCTAGTGAGCTTAACAAAAGGTACCTTTAATAGCTGTAAGGGTTTAATGATCTTAGTAAAGCTATGTTTAGAAAGTATAGACACATTTGTATTTATTATATTTATATAAAAAAATATTTATCAGGTTCCTTTTCCTGCAGTTGCTTTGGGTTTACGATGCACTGAAAGTTACTGTTGGTGTCACGTTTGGGTTTAATTTGTTACTAGAGTAGACCCATAGTGGCTCTTCCATCTCCTCCATTCCACAGATCCGCTACTGTATAGTTGCGCGTCACGCCTTTTTTCTTCCGCATTCACTTTACGATTTCGCCGGCTGTTGTTTCTAAATTGTGAATTTCCTGGTTTGTCGCTCTGACTATTGCTGCATAGTCCGCCGTTGAGGGAAATACGGTGAGAGTGCATGGCGTGCAGCTCTTCAATGAGGATATTTTTTTCCGATTCAAATCATTGTAACATTTTATATGAATAGACCTATGTGGCGCTATTGTAGGTTAATTGTGAACGAATGTGTGGGAAACCCTGCAGTATTTTGGTTTCATGTTAAATCAGTGTCACTTGTCATTAATTATATATAAAAACTCTTTACTTTCATACAGCGACACAATATGGATATCTCCCACAGTGTTTCTATCATAAATTCACTCTTAGCTCTCATTCCCTCTCAGCCAATCACTGTGGGCATAGAAGGTATGAACATGACATCATCCATAGCAACAGGGTCAACCACGCCCTCTAGTCTTAGCTAAGGAGTCCCTCCCATTCCTTAGTAAAAGTTGGTCGTATCAGCTTTGTGAATAGGTTTTAAGAAATTACTCCTTAGGAGTACTCTTAGTGCTAAGATAAAATGCTTTGTGAATACGGCCCCTGGGGAGTTTCCGCTAGTTTCAGCAACACTTCCTCTTGTGACCAGGAGGGGGCTCTGTAGTGACATGAAAGAAACAAGTGACGCTCTTTTAAAACTGCTACCCTGCGCTCCAAATCACATACTCTTTCTTTTTACAACACTACATACTAAAGTACAGAAGAGTTTTAGGGCCAGAGGAGAGAAAAAAATCAGATAAGGTAGATTTTTTTTTCATTATGTCGAGAAATGTCAAGAATAATGACGAATTCTCCAAAATGCAATTGGAGTTAATGGGGCATTTATGTATTTTCAGCATACTACAATTGACGTGCATGTATTGGGACATCCTCAACCTTTTTCTGACGTACTAAATGATAGGGAAGTATGGGGATTGGAACGCAGGGTAAGTGATGTGCAGGGAAGAGTCAGAGAGTAAGAAAAGTGTGAGATCCATCTTTATTTGGTAACACTTTACAGTAGGGGTACATTAATGAACTGTTAAATAATGCTTAGCTATTGTTATTAACGGTAACTTAATTCTTATTAAGCGTTAACTTACTTTTAATGCTTAGTTATTAACGGTTAGGTAATGTTTGGTTAGGCATTAACTATACTAAGCATACATTAACCAACAGTTAGTTAATGCTTAGTTAAGGCTTATCATTTCCTTAGCATTTATTAATGGCTAGTTAATGTTTAGTATGCATTTTCTAAGCATAAAATAACAGTTAATTAATGTAACCTTATTGTGAAGTGTTAGCTTTATGGTAATACACACATGATGTCATTTGATACAAACCTTTAAAGGTGAAGTAAGCGATGTATTTATGTTAATATACGTGTTAAATCGCTCTTTATTCATACATTGATCACTTATATAGTGTGCGCGTTTCATAAAGCCGATCTCTCACCTGCTCTGCATGTAATCGGCAATTAAACTTTTCGGGGATCCCACTACTGATAACTAATCAGAAGAGAGAACGCTACAAACTGGCACCCGTCTCACTGCCGGTGCACGTGCAGAGCGACAGATGGGTGAATGTGTATGCGCCTATAATGAAGCAGGTAAAAATCCTTCCCAATGTCTGTTTTGAAGGTTTTTATCATGTTTTATCACACTTATGGATCTAAGATGATGCTAGATCTAAGATGATGCTAGATAACATGTGTGGAAAAACTGTAAGCATCAGGCAAAAACAGTGTAGGCCTACTAGTATGAAAATAAGACATGTTATGGAAGCGAAATAATCAAAAATCTCTAAACTGACCAGTGTTTGAGAAAACAATGTTTTTTGCCAGCAGGGTCCTGCCTTTAAAATGATGAATGAAATACTTCAAAAAAGGGCAATGATATTTGTGTATTCTTGTGATTATGTGTGTGTGTGTGTGTGTGTGTGTGTGTGTGTGTGTGTGTGTGTGTGTGTGTGTGTGTGTGTGTGTATATGTGTGTGTGTGTGTGTATGTGTGTGTGTGTGTGTGTGTGTGTGTGTGTGTGTGTGTGTGTGTGTGAATTCTCCTGCTGTTTCTCAAGTTGACCATCTGTCTGACCCTCTCTCACACTGTTGACCCTGCGTCTCCATTGTGCCCTTGGCCTACATCACATTAGCACAGACATCATTAACTCCTGAGTGACCGCAGCACAACAACAGCTAGACAGGGCTGATGAAGAGCGAGGCAGAGGAGGGGGAAGACTAGGAGAATGTAAAAAGAGTGGATATAGATAAAAATGAAAAGATAGCCACGCCCTGCCCCTGACGTCAAAGTGTTGGATTATAGATGCTCTGCACTTATCCGTCATAAATGTTATGGCGACACGTCTTTGGCCTTTTAAATGACGGGGTTTCAACATTCCCCAACACATCTGTTTCCAAATGTGGATCATTGTGGGACAGACACTCGTCCTCCATTGGTCAAAATACACTGTAAGCTGCTGCAACAGCCTATAGACACCCAGCAGGCTAGACTCCAATAGAACATGATGCTTGTAGGAGAAGGGCGCAGAAAACAAACCATAATGAGTGAGAGTTATTCTTCGTCCTTAAACTGAGCAAATCAACATACAGGCTGGGAACATGTTGTTTTTCTCACTGTAAGTCACATGTTACATCGTAGGTCAATACAACAGCTGTGCTTTGAACGTTCATAAATATACTGTGATGACGCAGGTGAACACTTTCAAAGGTTCCTCACTACATACATGAGTGACCCATTGATATTGCATTTATAAAAAATATTGTTAATCTATCTATCTATCTATCTACACTCAACAATAATATAAACGCAACACTTTTGTTTTTGCTCCCATTTTTCATGAGATGGACTTAGAGATCTAAAATTCATTCCAGATACACAATTGTACCATTTCTCTCAAACATTGTTCACAAATCTGTCTAAATGTGTGATAGTGAGCACTTCTGCTTTGCTGAGATAATCCATCCCACCTCACAGGTGTGCCACATCAAGATGCTGATCTGACATCATGATTAGTGCACAGGTGTGCCTTAGACTGTCCACAATAAAAGGCCACTCTGAAATGTGCATTTTTTTGCTTTATTGGGGGTCTGGGGACTCAGAACCAGTCAGTATCTGGTGTGACCACCATTTGCCTCATGCAGTGCAACACATCTTCTTCGCATAGAGTTTATCAGATTGTCAATTGTGGCCTGTGGAATGTTGGTCCACTCCTCTTCAATGGCTGTGCGAAGTTGCTGGAGACGACTTATGGTGGAGAAATGAACATTCAATGCACGAGCAACAGATCTGGTTGACATTCCTGCTGTCAGCATGCCAATTGCACGCTCCCTCAATGCTTGTGGCATCTGTGGCATTTTGCTGTGAGACAAAACTGCACATTTCAGGGTGGCCTTTTATTGTGGACAGTCTAAGTACACCTGTGCACTAATCATGATGTCAGATCAGCATCTTGATGTGGCACACCTGTGAGGTGGGATGGATTATCTCAGCAAAGCAGAAGTGCTCACTATCACACATTTAGACAGATTTGTGAACAATGTTTGAGAGAAATGGTACAATTGTGTATCTGAAATGAATTTTAGATCTTTAAGTCCATCTCATGAAAAATGGGGGCAAAAACAAAAGTGTTGCGTTTATATTTTTGTTGAGTGTATCTATCTATCTATCTATCTATCTATCTATCTATCTATCTATCTATCTATCTATCTATCTATCTATCTATCTATCTATCTATCTATCTATCTATCTATCTATCTATCTATCTATCTATCTATCTATCTATCTATCTACCAAGGAACTTATCCCAGCATGCACTGGGTGAGAGGGAGGGCACACTCTGGTGAGGTCATCAGTTTTTAGAGGTGCGTGAAACCATTTAGAACTGATGAGAGTATTGCACTGAGTTGCTGCATCCAATTCATCAAGACTTTGAGGGTATGACCTATAAATGACTTCAGGTCATCACATGTCTGATTCACATCTGTTTAGACACGTTGTTTAGGTAACCGTTAGGTAAGGTTGTATGGATGCAAATTATTTTTATTTGGTCATGACTGCACATTAGTCTACCTTCATTTAGTACATGTCAATGTGCCAGTAGGGACCATGAAAAGTTTCATATTACTGTATAATATTATGATTTATTGACTTGATCCTGGTGCAAAAGTAGTTCATTCATAAAGCAATTAAAGTTTAAAAGAATTATGAAATGAAACAAGCATCAAAAGCTAAATAAGAAAAGAGTGATTATATATCATGTTTCGTGTGCGTGTGTGTGTGCGTGTGTGTGTGTGTGTATGTGTATGTGTTTGCATGTGCCTTTGTGTTTGTGTGCGCGCGCGTGCATGCATGCATGCGTGTGTGTGTGTGTGTGTGCCTGATTTTGTGTGTGTGTGTCCGCGTGCATGCGTGTGTGTATGTGCGTGTCGATCCATTCCTGGGGTGCAGTGGAGCATCCTGGGAGCTGATAGGAGCTGAAGTGTAATTGTGTCAGAGCAGAGACCCAGAAAATACAGAGAGACAGACAGATAGATAGAGACAGGAAGAGAGAGAGAGAGAGATAGAGAGAGAGAGAGAGAGAGTTCCCTCCATCATCCTGAACTTAGCTAAATGTCATCCATCAAGGCATTATAATATTTTGTACTTCAGTCTGCTGCACACAGAACATTTGTGTTTGACTCACCGCTGCTTCACATGCTCCACTCTCAGGGCTGCAGCTGGTGCTGAGCTGACACTAATAACACAGTCATGCTCATTACCAGTCATATATGAGTTTGATTAATAGACTCATGAAATAATAAGTACACATTTCTTCACTCTGTAGGGCCTAGGTTTCATTTTAACATTGGAGAGGGGGAGGGGGGAACATTAAGCAGGTCAGTCACTTAATCACCTTTTTAAGCACCAATTTGTGCATTTTCTGCATCAATGTATGGTTGAAATGTGCTACTTCATGACTTTGCACCAGTGTTTACTAACTTCAAATGTAATATTGGTAATGAACACCAACATTAGAAGTGAAAAGGGTGTGCTATCCTATCAACTAGCCTGCTGTTAGCTAATGCTGGGTAAGACAAACGTTAGCTAAACCTAGCTAATGTTAGCTAGTTGGCTAAACTGTAACCTAAGGCAAAAGTTAGAAACTTTATAAGGTTAACGTTCCTCCGTTGACACTTGACCTTTTATATACTAACTATGCACTTGACACAATCCCGGAAGTGAAGTGTATTGGGCTAAACGTCTTGTTAGATGGTAAGTCCACTTTAGGGCTGTTTGAAATCGTTGGAAAATATATTGTTACATCTTAGAAGGATGTGATATTGTTTCAGCACCCTGAACTCTTCATGTTTTCCTCTTTAGGGGAGAGTTGTCTTTAATTAAGGGGTACAGATTTACCTCTAATAAATTGAGGGGGACATTTCCCCTCCAACCAGCCGACATCTATAATAGTAGTAATAGTTGTGACAGAGGGGCCTACAATGCTCTTCCTGCTTATCAGTGGCCTAACAGGAGAATAAACATCATATAACCCTGTTGTTAATAGCTTTAAATGGGTTAGTCTTTAACCCTGGGACATTGTGTGCTGAGGTTCATTTTTGGCTTGACGTGTATCCATTTGCACACGCAGTAATGTTTGTTTTACCTGTACAGCCTCCGACGTGAGCTGCAGTGACAGGCATGTCAGCGTGACATGACAGCAAGCTCCCAGTGACAGAGAGGCTGCATGTGTTACCATCTTTCTCTTCTTGTTCCTGATGCTGACCCTGGGTTGTCTTTCTCCATAATACATGAAAGCAGTGTGTGAGAGCTGTGAAGGTTGAAGGTAAATGGTTGGTGTGGCTGTATCCACAGATAGCTTAGCATTTCTTTTCATTTAGACGTACCTCCCCAATAATTAGCCCGTGTGTTCAAGGGACTTAACAGGTCTTTGATTTACTGACCATGTTTTAATCTTGTTAATTAAATGGCCATCTGATATTAAGATATCACCATTTATCACTTTAAACCAATGATATATTCGCCAGATTAACATTTTAAACTGTCCATGAATGCCCCTTGAAAACTCTTCAAAATATCAAAATATTGCATGCCTCATGACCATGGCCAAAAATCAACCATATGCGTTATGATTGAGATGCTCTATAAAGAAACAACATAAAAGCTCCTATACTTGGCAGCCATGTTTGTTTGTGCTGTGACATATTGCCACATGGCAAAACATAATCCGATCTGAGACTGCATACTGGAGAAGCAGTCATCAACCCACAAGTGTTTGACCTGTCTCAATATTAGATATTGATAGATTGATGGATGGATAGATGGATGAATGGATGGATGGACGGATGGATAGATGGACGGATCTATGGATGGATGGATGGATGGATGGATGGATAGATAGACGGATGGATGGACGAACGGATGGATGGATGGATCCACACAGTGGCATTACAACCACTGGGACTCCTTAGAGATAGGTGAATATATTCCATAAACCCTCAGTCTTTCCACCATCTGCTAGCAGCAGAAACACTGAGGGACTTAGCTTCAGTAGTGCTGGGGGAACAGCTCCCCCTACCTGCTGGGTGCCGTAACACAACCTGGAAGATGTATCTCTGAGAAAATTATCTTTATATGCAATGTGGCCAGTAGACTCTTTTTTAAAGGTGGTCATGTATGATAATCATCACATTACAACAGTAATTGAGGGAAATGAAAGTGAAACATATTGCACCCTTAACAGACAACACCAAATGTCTTTATCCAAGTCTTTTGTTTTGCTTCTCTGCTGGGTTCCTTGTTGTTTTTTCCCATATTCATCTGCACTTACAGTATCTTCACTGTGCCAGCCGTGGCATTTAAGTGCATTTGAATTGATTTGAGAGAGAAAGAGAAAGAGAGGGAGGGAGAGGAGGGAGCGGGGGATGGGAGAACGTTGCCATGACAACTGCCATAATAATCATCCTAATGATTGATGTGCCGCGCTCCATTTCTCCCCCGTTTGGACGCTGGCTCTGTTTCCCCCCCCCCTCTAGTCTGTCTGTCTGTCTGTCTGTCTGTCTATTTCAGACCATGCTCCTTGTATTTCTGTGTCCGTGCCATTTGTAACAACAGATACTGATGTGGTGATAAGCGAGCACGCGAGCGCACTAATGTTCATTCAAGTCTTGGTGGGATGAGGAGAGAGATTGTATAAACAGAGAGATTACACACAAGCAAATTCATTTTTTAACAAATGAGTGTTTTAATACTAGAAATGTCTACTTATGTGCAGTAAATAACTAGCCTTACACCGAGGATGGTAGGAGAGAAGAGAAGGGAAGAGAAGAGTATTTTATATGAAGGGATGTGGCCTGTTTAGGAGCCTGAATCAATCTCTCTGTGTCATTGCATTAGACCATTCAGGCGTTTTGTGTGTGTGTGTGTGTGTGTGTGTGTGTGTGTGTGTGTGTGTGTGTGTGTGTGTGTGTGTGTGTGTGTGTATGTGTGTGTGTGTGTGTGTGTGTGTGTGTGTGAGTGAGTGAGTGTTTGTGTGTGCATGTGTGTATGTGTGTTCTTGAGTGTGTGTGTGTGTGTCTGTCTGTGTGTGTGTGTGTGTGTGTGTGTGTGAAAGAGTGCATAAGCGTGTGTGTGTGTGTGTGTGTGTGTGTGTGTCGGTGGGTCTACACCGTGTCATAATAGATAGCCATGTAATATACTACACACAAATTGCTCTATAACTGTTAAAATGGATTACTTTACTGGCCAGTCTGGGCCAGTATCAGCAGTCAGCCACACGATTTTTAGATTAAATGGAATAAAATATACCACAAAAAAAATAATAATAAATTCAGTGTATTTAGCAAAACCTTCCCTGTTACTTGCCGCTCCTGGAGCAGTTTTGGCCTTTTGAAAGTGAAATGCTTGAATAACGAATAAAAAAAAATAAAAATCTTAAGATAGCTAGCTAAAAATGTATTTTTCAATTTCCTTTCAACCTCATTTGGTCATTTCAAACTGGACCTTTTAGTTTCCAATTAATATACGTACCTTGAAATGCACCTTTATCACTGTATAATCCCGTTTTACGTAGCATTGCCTACGGTATGAGTAATCAAATGTATGTATTATGTCCTCAGCGTTCTGTTCCATGATATAGGGTCTTTTACCCGTATACAATAAGTCATAGGGGAGAGGCATTCTAAAGGTCATTCCGCAGACTTAGTGCTCTTCTCCTCAGCCTGCTGTATGTAATCAGGTTTCAGCAGAAAGCTCTTTAACCTCTTCTTAACCCCCAAACATCTGTGCACTATACTCACACTATCTACACTCTTTACTCTGAGTTCAGTTGTTCCAATTTAAGCTACTCTTTTTTCCATATTCTAAAAAGTCTATCATTCCTGTTCTATTTACCAAAGACCCTGTTTTAAACATGGTTTTGCTGGTGCCTCTATGCTCTATACTCTTTGCTATATGCTAAATCACCTTTACTGTTGTCTTTTTACTAATAACAATTTTTCAATTTGTTGTTATTTTTTATGGCTTCATGGATCTGGTAAAGAAACAAAACATGTAATTTGTACTTTTTTTTTGGTGTATGGATTAAATAAACTACATACACTGTTTACGTATTTATAGGCTTTATTGTTGTCAATCTTTGTGCTATGCTAAACTAGCCACATAATTAAGCATGCACACGTGAATGGCATCAATGCTTATAAGCATATCTCCCAAATGATCTACTGCCAAAGTATTCTCAAACTATTGACACAAAGTTGGAAAAACGCTATTGTTCAAAAATGTCGTTGTATGCACCCAGCATTATGTGAGTGTACAGTAAGAGCAGGCACAATGAAAATGTTAACCAGTTCTGTTCCTGCAATATTTTTGTTAATCACAACATGTTTCTCTGTTCTGGAATGGCGTAAATTCATCGTTTAATATTAATTAAAAGAGCATTAATCTTTAGCGTTTCGGCTAATGCAGCTAATTTAGCCCGGAGCTGTTAGCCACAAGCAAAGCTGAGCAGTGGGATACACAGGTGTGTTAACCTTCATTTGTATTTACAGCTCCCCTGGGCGCGACAATGCCTTTTATACAACTTTAATATATAGCAGTAGCCGTACTACCCAACACATGTGAACAGAATTTGATGTGTAAATAAATATATTAATAGATAATGTCTACTTTTATAAATTGTATTACCTTAACAGTAAATAACATAAACAATATGAACACATCACATTAGTATTAAGAAACCAGGAACAAAATAGACATTACAAAATGTCCAATCATATCCCAAAGAGCTCAGGAAACAGGATGAATTGATTACCAGAAAGTTTAAACACAACAGTGTGTATAAGTGGGAATATGTGTTCACGTTCTGATTAATATATTTGTCTCTCCGATGTTAATCAGCTCAATCCCTTAGTCTTGATATGAAAGGGTCCCCGGCCCCATCTTTCTATCACCTTGACAACTGGCAATTACTTTGTACCCATGTGATCCAATTTATGTTTTATTACTTTTCTGTTTTCTGTGGTGTGTGTGTGTGCGTTTGTGTGGTTTTTGTGTGTGTGTGTGTGTGTGTGCGTTTGTGTGGTTTTTTTGTGTGTGTGTGTGTGTGTGTGCGTGTGTGTAGGGCAACCTGTCAAAACGGAGTAGACTTCATCGTCAATTTTTTCTCCATGCAAAGTGACAGGCTGTCAGCAACACTATCTCTTCCTCTCCTTAACTCTATCTGTCTCTCTCTCACACACACACACACACGCACACACACACACGCACACACAATTACTCAGTCAAACTATCATTTTTGCTATTTGTTTACATTGTTATAAACCACTTTCTTTGGGGCCTGAATAAGTCCTGAGAGACCGGAGTCTTCCCCTCTTTGCATTCATTTGCAAACACAACACCCAGATACATGCACGGGGTGTTGTATGTGAAAATGTGTGACTTCTGCTGTTACATTTTAGCTTATGACGCAGTTTGTGTTTAAATCTGGAATGCCAGCCACTGGCTCCCAGACTTAATGTTAATGGGTTCACCCAACAGCAGTGACTTATAGCTGAAATATGTAACTTCTGTTAGATAAAATAAAATAAAATAAAATAAAATAAAATAAAATAAAATAAAATAAAATAAAATAAAATAAAATAAAATAAAATAAAATAAAATAAAATAAAATAAAGGCTGCTTCCAACAAGCAAATCAACCTTAAAACTTCACAGCTTGATCTAGTGGTCATCTAGTGGTAAAAGGTCTAGATTGCAACGCTCCCTTGCTAACCCCTTCCGTTCTGAGAATGTACAGAAACTCTGTGGCTTCCAAGAACAAGAAGCTATAGTTACTAAAGATGGCTTCATCCACCACTGCCTCAAGTCTTTCCACAAGTGAAAATGTATTTATTTATTTATTCTTTAGTACTTCTTCTCTTCAAACAGGTCTCTACATATATGTAGAGATAAAAGGCTAATTCTAAGTTAACCATAATTCAAGTATTCAAGTATTTTCACGCGAATATACAATGCACATGAATATAACATTCGATTGCTTCCAAATGCCAATACCTTTCACACATTGTACATTTAAACTCTGATTGGTAGATGAAAGTATGTGACATCACCTTTTTCCCACTGAGCCACGCCCATTCCAAACTAGTGAGGAGAGCCAAGACAAAAGGGTTGCCATCTTGGTAAAACTGTCCATCTCTTTTATTTTGGCCTTTGTACAAGAGCACCGTCATTACAGTAAGACACAGCATTCTCTCCCAGAGATACTATTTACCCAAGGAGAGGAGAGTGAAAAGTGAAACCTGATAGAATACAAAAGACCATGTTTATGCAATTCGTCTCTCGCATACATCTCTCTCTCTCTCTCTCTCTCTCTCTCTCTCTCTCTCTCTGCATCCTATCAGGTTATATCATATCATCATTTTCTTGGTCAATAAGCATTTTTCAGACTGCCATTTTTTAGCTTTCCCGAAAAATCACTTAAATTTCCGGCCAACAAGGATAGCTGCTATATCCATGATAGTACATTTATCCCAAGTGTGTGGTGGTTCCATCTACTGAAACCAACAGCATAAAGTAAAGGTTATAATATGCTTCAGTGGCTAGCTGCTACGTGACTCAACTTTTTGCAATGGCTCATTCAAATAAATGGCAGGGTTCCACACAACTGCACCAGAGACAGAAATCGCAATGTTGATGCAGAGTGCCTGTTACTGTAATGTATTCTTTATAAGGATTTGCAGCTAGTTGTTGTTCGGGTATTTCACACCATATCTTGTTATTGATAGCCGTGTGTGTGTGTGTGTGTGTGTGTGTGTGTGTGTCTGTGTATGCTGTTGGCTTTGTGACAGCAAATGTATTTAGCATGTTGTGTATAGGGGTAAAGTGAGTAGTGTTATCAGAAAACAGAAAGGGGAAGGTGCACTTGATCGCTTGGCTTCTCAGTTAAACAGGAAGCATCTTCCTCGTGATGTAACTAGAAACAGATTGATACACGTCGAATCTACTACTTCTGTCTTTTTCTTTCCTCCCTTTTTTATAACCTTGTCAATCAATTTTTTGAATATTCTTCTGTTACAGTTTTTTCCTAATGCTTACACACTAATAGTGGTTGCTAGGCCCAAAGCATCACAACCTCTAACTTTGGTGACCATGCCCTAAACACAAGCACCAACCCTACAAACACAATAAGTGCTTTGTACTGTGTTTGAAATTCTCCAACACACTTTTTGCAAAACACAACACACAGTGTTTTACATAAGACACATTGTTCAGAAAGGAAATCACCTGCAATCCTTTGGAAAACACATCTATTTAAAATACAAAACACAACTAAAATTGGAAAAGCACACAGATTCACACACATGAAAAATAAAAAATAAAGCTAATATAATACCAATCAGTGTGAGCCTTAGCATTACACATAGACCTCAGGTGAGCTCAGCTCCTTTGTGAGACAGTAAGAGTCTGGGGAAAAGGACAAAAGAGAGCGGCAGGATGACGATGACAAAGGAGACAACAGACGGAAACAAGGTCACTATAGTGGACCATGTTATAGATCATGGCCTAACAATATAGGAGGCTGGTCTGAGATTCCAGCCCAACAACACAATAGCTCCATAATTAGGACATTTAGACTGGATATCAGGAATATTTTTGCTGTTGCTTCTGAAATGATGACATTGCATGTGATGTCGATGAGGCGATGTGGTCAGACGCAAACGGGAGGCGGTATCCAAAGGATTCATAATCCACTCGCCCCATTCCTTACAACACTTCTTTTTTTTTACTGTAATTGTTTCAGAGTTCATAGAGACACACTGAATTGCTTGTTGAACTGCAATCCTACCTATTCGTTGTGTTTTTTTCTTTTGTTGGCCAAAACCATGAAATTGCAATATAAACTTGTTTTCTTTTCTAATTGAAAATATAGTGGATCAATCTTTCCAAAAAAATCTGCAAAAGGTTGGATACGGCACGCAAGGCGATATTTCCCCCGTTGCTTGGCAAGGGAGGACATTGCCTGTGACGTGGATTAGGTGATGTGGCCAGATGCCAACAGGAGACAGGATCCATAGCCTAAATGTCTTCCAATCATTCCATTAGAACACTATGTTTTGTAGAATATTCTAGTTGTACCATTTCTTTTTTTACTTTTGCAAAAACCTGAAATGGCAAAATAAAATAAAAAATCTGAAGCGTTTACATTTTGTTTTCATGTGTCTAGATCAACTGTAGTGGATCAATCTTTCACGAAAAAAAAATCTGTATGAGACTTTTAAAGTCAAAAACCATCCAAAGTACTGAATACAGCTGTGTTTTGCATAAAGCACATCTGTGTGTTGTTGCTGCTAGGAAAGAGTAATTCAAAGGTGCATGTGTGTATTGTTTTGATGCTAAAAACAGTTTTGAAATGGGATTGTTAGGTTTTGTTTCAAGAATTTCATTTTGCCGTATAAGTTAGAAGTTTATCTCCATGTGCTTTGTCCTATTCGGCCTGTGTGTTAAGTTTTGACACAGTGGGCCAAAGTCTGCAACATGTGTGTAAGCATTCGGCAAAAACTGTAAAGGACACTTTTTAGGACACTGTTACAAGGGGAAAGTTCTGCTATGTTGTTCCTGCTGTGGATTGAACATCATTCCAGTTCCCTCTGGACAGTGAGAGTTTTAATTGGAGGCTGATGAACACAAAAGCACAGATTAATAAATGAAGACTTTTCTTGCCAATCCCGACCCTAAATACAAACTGACGTCTGTGTTGATTCAGTTTAAGTGGGAGTGTGCTGAATTATGAGATCGGTTAAACATACAAATGCGCTCAGGGAATATATATAATTGACACCAGGACCATAAGTGTACGATTTTAAATGTAAAAATGTGTGTGATGACATTTAAGGATTGCTGTTTTTTCCCCCTGCAATTGACTTATGAAGACTTCATATTCAAATCCTGGAAAATGCAGTGACATCTTCAGAAGTGGAGCCAAAGCCAAGTGTTTAGACAACAGGGCCGGCGGTAGCCAGGGGCCAGGGTGGGTCGTGCCCACCCACATGTGGGCTGTGCCCACCCAATCAAAAAAAAAAAAAAAAACATTTTTTTTTTTTTTTTTAGTTGGAAGTCCAGACCCACTAGCGGTCGGACCTGTTCATTTGCTGTCCGAGAAAATGTCAAATAAAATTCAGACAATTAATTAATACTAAAGAATATACCATTACCATGCATTGCTTCTAATCGTATTATTGGGTGAGCAGGACAGCCTGCCTCCAAGTTACCCACCCGCTTATAGTGGTCACTGGTCAGCGAAGCCAGCCCGAGGCATAAGCGAAATGAGCGGTTGCTTAGGGTCCCGACTGCCAGGGGGGCCCCCCCAATTTTTTTTTAGTTTGTGTGTTTGATATCAACATCATATTATGAAAATGTAAATTATCATACAATAAAAGGAATACAATGTTTTGGTAGATAGTTAATAGCTTAATAATTGAATCAGATAATTTGGGAGGTAATCCGAGGTCAACTGATCACGTCACGTTCAAGTCCATGGCATGCACAGTGTGTATTGAGTTTATTTAGAAATATTTGAAAATGGGGCTGCACTCAGTTGCCCATGCACTGACCGTTGACCGTTTTAAATAAGTAAAATAAGTAAAACATTTCTGAAAACATTTGTGTGGAAGCTAACATTCAGCTTGACTCTGAGCTAGACTGAGTTTTCTGAGCCCCCCGAAACCAGGCCAGGTGCTTCGCAAAAAGAGGCCCTTTCACGATGCTGCAGCAGGACCAAGCGCTTGGTGTAGTGTGATGTCATGATATTTAGGCTTATATGAATTGCTGTTGGTTGTATGTGTTCAAGATGAGACGAGAAAGCAGAGTTTGCATTTAAGAGATACGGTTCGCTAAAATGTATAATATAATTAGCCTATATCATTGTACAACAGTTTTTTTGGGGCAAGTGAACACGACATTCGGGCAAGTACAACATTACCTGTACTTGCCCTATGGGCAAGTGCTTTTGAAACCTTAGTGTCAACCCCTGTATAGTATATAGCTCTGGACTACCACCATCCAGGTTGCCCAGTCTCAAAGCTTTCTCTTCAATCAGCTCAGGCTGCCTACAGTTAATACTGCGATTAAAAAAAAATACATTATGTTGTATATAATGTATCTTTTTTATATATAATATTGTACGTTATTCATAAACATTTTGAAAAAAAAAACATGCAAGAATCAAATCTCCCACACAGCAATACTCAAAGTTTATTTGCATATTGTGTTCTACACAATTCACAGTAAATGTGCCAAAAAGCAGACGCAGAGATCTCACAAGGGTAAAAAAATTCGGCTCGCATCTTCGGTCTCTCTGCCCAGTGTGCCCACCTAAAATTTCTACAGGCCCACCCTAATCTGACTGTCTAGAACCGGGCCTGTTAGACAACCAATAAAAAGCATAGCAATACCCTGATACACCCTGCGTTTTAAAGGGAGAAGACCTTTAAACTGCTGTGTACATATGTGTTATTGAGCTCCAATATTCAAGGATTGTCATTGGCTAAAGGCAGGGCGTCTACACTGGTGGGTACACATTGATCCAGGCCATGATATATCAATTCCAGTTTGTAGACGCCCATTATGATCTATGCCATTTACTGCCACCTCTACAAGGAAATGACTGTGGAATAATATCTCAACTCAAGATTCAATTTACTAAGATATTAGCTATGTTATCTCCAGAAAATAATAGGTTTAATTAGACTGAATTTATCTTTGTTAAAAATTATACTATTGTAATCAATCTATCCCTCAATCAATCTGTCTACATCAGCTGTGGACTGATGCTAAAATTGCCATGCTCTGTGACTTTTTACCTGTGGTGTTTCTACTAACATGAAAGAGGTTGGAGAGTGGAGAAATGTGGGAGGTGAGGTTCTGTGCACTCGTGTTAACTTTACCTGAGCTTCAGTTACAGCTAGATAAATGCAAGTCTCCAAAGCAACAGTCATAGAATTCTGATGAACACTGCCATCCCTAGTTAGCCTGGCTCCGCCCGCCCGCCTACTTCCGGCCAAATTTCATTTTCCCTTCAGTAGTCAGTCTGGGTGTACAGTGCATTTCCCAGCTTTAGCCGGAAAATCTACAGTCGTCCAATCAGCAAACAGAGCGAGTGGCTGAGAACGATGACTTCGAAGTCGCGCTCCAGTTTCAGCTGAATGCTGCGTTCCTTTATACTCGGAAGAAGGAGATTTCCGACTTGGTAGTTCCGAGTTCCGACCTGTCTGTGTTCCAGTGCATCTGCTCGTGAAAGTATGGACGCCTAAAACCTTTCTCATCCAAATAACTAAACGTTAGGCTCTAGCAAGTTACTGTTGCCAGGTACCGGTAGATTCATAGATTACAATATGTAGTGAAGTCGGAAATTTCCGAGTTCCCTGTCCAACTGGAAGGCACCGTCAAAAGCCGGCTCATGACACACGTGACGACCAAACGTGATGCGATTGGTTGGCTAATCCAGAGTGGCACTGGGCAGATCCAATAGTTTTAAACTTCGACAGACACCCGCCTCCAAGTGAGTGAACGTTTGCCAATTACAGCACTTCCAGACCTTCTGTACAAATGAAATGAAGTACGATGGTCTGGTTGGACCAGGCTAATCCCTAGTAGTACCTAAGCCACGTATGAATGTTCTAAGTAAGGTGTTGTTCCACCACAAGCCTCAAGGGCATCATCTCAGATCCGTAAGTACGATAAAACATGATTAAAAACCATCAAAACAGACATTTGGAAGGATTTCTACCTGCTCCGCCATTGTTGGTGCATAAACATTCACCCCTCTGTCGCTCTCTGCGTGTGCACCGGCAGTGAGACGTACCCATTTGTAGCGTTTTCTCTTCTGATTGGATATTAGGTTGTGGGATCCCAGAAAAGTTTATTTGCCGATTGCATGCAGAGTGGGTGACTGAGAGACTTGTGTTATAAAGCGTGCACACTATATAAGTGATCCCTGAATGACTATAGAGCGATTTAACACATATTTAACATAAATATATCGCTCACTTCACCTTTAAACAAATGTATTAATTAGTGTCTGGCCATGGAGAGGGTTAAGTCTAAATTTAAAAGCATCTGTGCATGTAGTAAACAGGCGGTCAGCCCATATTTTACCAATGGTTAATCAAGAACTACTCTATTAAATACATGGACACATGCCATACATGCACTGTGGCAATGTCAACACACAAAGTTATTTTTTTTAAATATTGAGAGCACAATAAATCACTAAAATATATTAAAACTACAAATTGTGTGGGCAATAACTCTCAGATGAGCTCAAATGTGCATTGAATTTTCCTACAGTACATCTAGCCTAGCACTTTGTGTGTGTGTGTGTGTGTGTGTGTGTGTGTGTGTGTGTGTGTGTGTGTGTGTGTGTGTGTGTGTGTGTGTGTGTGTGTGTGTGCGTGTGCGTGTGAAAGTTGTACAGTAGCATAATAAATAGCCTAGTATGAAATAATGATGAGACTGGGTGTGAAACTGTGACAGCAGGGAAAAATAGGCCTGAATGATGCATCAACCCTCAGCTAAAAATGTGCAAATGAATTCAGAGGACTTGACGTTCATCGAATATAAGTCTGTCAGATCACAGGAGCCGAATACGCGCGCGCGCGTGTGTGTGTGTGTGTGTGCGTGTGTGTTATTGTGAGTGTGTCTGCGCATGTGTGTGTGTTAGATAAGAAAAGCAGAAATAAGAGAGGGAAAGAGAGCTAGAATATGTTTGTTTGAACAAGGGGTCATAGAAGTTTATAATAAAGCCGTTTGTCTTACATTCTTTTTCATATGAGTTCTCTTCTCTTCTCTTCCTGTTGAAAGGCTACCTACCTGTAGTCCCTTCTTTCCTTTGACTGTGTCACTGATACTAACAATCAAATACATTATTGTCGTTTAGGGTGTGTAAATGTAGAATACTTGTCCACATTTTGAATGTAAACTTTCTCCAAAGAATAATTCAGCATTATAAGAACTTGGGTCTATAGGGCCAATACCAAGAGAGGATCACTGTCCCTGCGTTCCGAATTGCATACTTTCTACTATTTAGTATGGTAGAAAAAAGATTTAGGATGTCCCAATTCTTGTGGCCACATTTAGGATGGTTAGAATTACCCAGATGTCTACTACATTCGGCCAAGATTTTTAGTGTTGAAAACAGCATCCTATTTGGGCGATACCGATCCATAATCCAGTGCGCACGTCGAGTGACGTCACATCGACGGAGCCTCCATATGAAAACAAACAGGGATGTGACGGATATGAAAGCAAGAGGCAAAATCAAGGCGCAATGCTATGATGAAATAAATAAGTTAAAGTATATCCCAATTGTAGCATACTGCATCCTAACTAGATTATTTTTATCGTCAGATGTAGTATGTAGAATAGAAAAAAGAAAGAGTATGCGATTCGGAACGCAGGGTATGATTTGTGTTTGAAAGCTCTGGAAACAGCCAACAAATGGGCTAGTAGTTAAAGGAATAGTTTGACATGGTGGGAAACACACAACAGCTGGCGGGGAAACTCTTGATATTAGAAAAATTCATATTTGGTACATCCAGGAAGAATCTTTGTCTGTTGATGAACCAGAATCTTATTTGTATCGAGTAAATAATCTTAATATTCAAGCAACTGCATTGACTGCATATGTTTAGCATGTATAAGCTGCATATGAACATAATGAATGGCTCATATATCCCAATAGCATGTGGTTGGAGGCGGATACCTGTTTAATAATGTATTTGTTAACAAATATAAGTGGGCTCCCATTGGTGGAGGCTTCTGTATCAACAGATCATGAATGACAACCTAATTAAACACATCTGTAATCACATAGACTGTACAAACTGTTTATGTTTTATTCAGTGTTGGATTGTGTTGCTGTGGACACTGTACATGAGATGCTGACGGTTGTAGTGAGATCGCTCTGCATTCTAAAGGTTGCCTATTATGTAAAATGTGTAAAATTTATTTTTCTCCCCCTCCACCTTTCTATAATCCTACGTTCTAAAATCCCAGTTAGATTTCGCTCCCCTGATGATGTCATAAGGGGAGAAGCCACGCCCCCTAGCACTACCTCCACCTGTGATAAGCACAAACCCTGATCCCCCTGAATCTAACTGGCAGTTAGATTCAAACCAGTAGTTAGATTTAGGGCCAATCAGAGCAGACTGGGCTTTTTGGAAGGCGGGGCTTAAAGAGACAGACTCTAAAATGGAGCATTTCAGACAGAGGCTGAAAAGGGGAGATTCTGCAATGGCATATAGAATGTTTTGTATTCTAGTCCACCAACACGGTGTCTAGTAAAAACCCAGCATGTCTTTTATTTCTTTCTTCCAAAAAATGGGGAACTGGAAAAGAAGAAAGATGAAAGGTTTGAATCTTTTATAATGTTATATACTATCTATAGTTTAAATAGAGTAAGCTAGTGAAGGTCACGCTGCACTGTGTTTGTATGTCAGAAACAGCTTCTGTCCTTGGGCAATCAGGACACTTAACACTCATTAAACAGACACACATATATCTCACTTTCTACTAAGTGCAATATGCTTTCTGCCGGTTATATTTATTTATTATGACATCGCCTGTCCTTGTCTTGTTCCAAATGTTTTTCTTGTTATTTCTGTTTTCCGATTTTTTAAAACTATTTTTAACTTAAATTGTTTGTTTTTTTGTATGTGTAATGCACCTTCAGTTGCCACTCCCAATTGCGTTGTATAGGTGACTGTACAATGACATTAAAGACTATCTTCTCTTATCTTAACAGAGCTGTAGATGAGCCCCATAGAGCCTACTGTGGCCTGGCAGCTCAAGCTCCTCTCATTTACATGGTGAAACCAAGGCCTCAATCACTGAACGTATGGAATGGGGGGGTCTCTGAGGTTTAAACAGACAGGGACATATTCATAATTGAAACACAGAGGGGGGAAGGAGAGCATTGGCAGCCACACTATGAGAGACATTGAGTGGCAGCAGTAGATCAGTGACACTCATAAGTCCTCACTCAAATCTGTACATGTCGCTTATACTTTTTTTTAGTTATATTTAACATTATTCTATTACATGTACGGTATCCTATTTCACTACAGTGATTGTTTTTATTGTTATATTCATGTACAGTATTATATTTAGTCTACATTTAATTTAATTCTGCATTCTAAATTGACTTTATATTTATATGGTGTACCTTATCTTTACACTTTGTATCTGCACTGTGTCTTTGCACTACTGTTGTGTTTATTTGGTGTCTCAGGTGTTGCTCTCTTCACTTGTGTGTTTTTCTTCTATATTGCATTGTTGAGAGGAGCCTGGGACTTTGGAATTCAAATAAACTATCTTGAAACTTAAATCTTGAGACCACATAGATAGATGTAAGAAGTAAAGTCAGTTCTCATTGAAATATAAGACTTGTCAGTACTGTACTGTCTGGTTCTCTTGTATTAGTGTGTGTATGAACGGGTGAATGTGGTAAGAATTGTGAAGCGCTTTGGGGCTGAGAAAAACATCTAAAAAGCGCTATATAAGTCAAGTCCATTTACCATTTACCATTCTTCTCTTAAGGTTATTGACGATAAAAATGAGCAACATATGGCATGTGAGCCCGTAGTGATAACGTCACATTATTTTAATGAAGCTGCCAAAACAGAGGGAGCAAACAGTGTTAAAGTGTTAAACAAGTATTTATAGACATGGGATGAGATGATATAGTCAAGCTGTGTTGCTCTACAAACAGTCCTTTGTGTACTAGATATTGGACCTCCTCTCCTTCAATAACTTTTCCATCATTTGCAATATATGTTTGGTCATTTTCATGTCTGAACTTTCCACTCAAACCACACTTAACAAAGTGAATGGAAATGGAACTTATGTGTGGTCTTTGGCAAATCATTTTAAGGAACTTCACTATACCAGCGTCTGGTTACATGTTGATGAATTTCTCTGTTATTTATTATTCTTGTGGCAAACCACCAGCATGAGGTATACTTATAGATAGTATAGGGTATACTGTACATGAGATCTAAATGTCACTCAAGCTTCTACTGAAGACAGGGAAACATGGAGGCAGAGGTAAACTGATCTGTGTTGACCATTGATGGGACTGCAACTTTCCTCAAATTAGACTGATATGTCTTATTACCATCAATTATCCAAGTGGTTTTTCCACCGTCAGAGCAGGGGCGGTTTATTCATTTTTGAGCCCAAAGGCAAAAAATAGGCATGGGCCCCTCCCTCCACATCCTTCGTTCCCTACCTTTTATAAACGTGATATATCTATGAATATCAATAATATTGTGTTAATTACAAACATTAAAGCTATAGTGCGTAACCTCTGGAATTCTGAGTAAATATAACGACATTGTCGGCTCATGAGGTAAGCCTTCAGTGATAGCACATGGACTTTATACCTTCTGCTGTACGTCCTGGTTTTTTTCTTAGCAGTAGAATCAACAACTGAAACATTTTTCAGGCTCTTCTTTGGATTTTTCTGAGCTTTTTTCCGTGCTTTTTCTTGCCTTTTTGACAAGGGGCCCATGGCAATTGTTTTATACCTTTGCCAAATTGTAAGTCCACCTCTTTCTATCTAGTCGTCTCACTGTGTCCACTTCTGCTGCAGTGGTTTAACCTGCTAATCTTCACATAGCAGCAGTGGATGGAGAAAGGCACTTCAATTAGCATTTTGTTGTTTTTTTTGAGGATTTCCTGATAATTCGTTTCAAATTTATTCACCATTTCAATGAATAGAAAGTCCACTGGAGAGCCGGCGTGCACAATAGTAGCACCCTAAGGGCATAGACGGATTATGAGATAATGGGCCCCTGGGCACAAACTCTTAAAGGGCCCCCCACTCGTCCCTTTCCAGTCAGGTACACTGACTTTTCCACACAGATTCATACAATTAATGGCAAAAACATATTAAGGAAGTCAGTGTTTCCCACAGGATTTTGGGAGGGACCCTGTAACTTGTTGGGTGGTCCGGGGGCATGGCCCCCCGGATTTTTTTTTACCTTTTTAAAGTAAAATGCAACAATTTGTTGCACTTTGAGAGGAAATTTTAGAGGCTCTATCAAATCCTGAGATACAGAAGGAACATTCTTTTTCAGATTTTTCTTAAACAGGCAGCGCTCTTTACTCTGCAACTGTAAAAACAATTCAGTAGATTGGTCTGCAGACCCATGTTCTATGATGGAGGGGCCTATTTCAACAGAAAAAGGGTGGACAGCTACTTTTTATGAACAATTTAGAATTCACACATAGAAAGCTTATTTCTGTATGTGTGAGGGGGACTTCAAGGCCCCTCAATGAGCCCCTTAGACAGAGCTACTAATGCTGTTGTTTTTAACATGCTTTTGTATTTCTCTCCTTGAGGGGCCCATGATTATTTCTATCTTGTTACATTTTAACGAGTATCCTTATATTTAGGCTATTCCTTTTTGGACCCTGTTATTGACATCAGTGACTGAGCTCTTTGACTATGCAACATGAAAAGTTACTATCAGTATCTCTGGCTTAGGGCCCCCCTGAGCCCTTGGGCTCCTGGGCCTGTGCCCGGTGTGCCCGTGCAGTAATCCACCCCTGCTAAAGGGGATTCAGCAATCACCCCTGTCCTTTTTCAAAAACAACTATTATCCCTCTCCATGCAAAACTGCTGAAGTTAAATGAACCATATGGATATTAATAACACAACATTAAAATAACCACACAAAGGCTTGGAGAAAAAGGGTTTCAACTTTTATTTGCTAATAAACTTTTTTTTTTTTTCACAGCGGACATTTTTACTTGACGCAGCAAGAAAAGCAGGGCGTAATGAATAGCATTAATGATGGCTGCATACCATTTGGGTGATGAGGTTCCAGGGCTGTGGTGTTATGTGCATGCTGCATACACTGGCTTAATACTGAGAGCTGGGCCCCTCATTAATGTTATCAGTTACACCTGTGCTATTTCTGTACAGTCCACTCGTCTGCTGTTGTTAAAAAAGGGGTCTATCGTAGCAAAAATATTGACTGACTAGACACTAATATGTTGTCAAAATGAAATAAAGATCTGAACTCTGGCTTTATCCAACACCTAGATTTTTGGTTTTCAAGAGATGTACATTAACACATAATAATTTAGATGTTGCCACATTTGCATATTAAATTTTTTTTTCTTCTGAAAAACAAATTTGTAATACAGTTTCTTGTACGAAACCAACTGCCAAAACTATTCGCCTGCATTAAAAAATATTTCATTTATTTTATTGAACAGACTATCTTATCTATTATTTCCATTTTTCCCTTAGCTGCCCCCCGAAGAATGTTTAGGGTAGAGTGAAGCGTATAGCAGGATAGAAGTGTGCTTGATCTAACATATGGTGTGGATAAGTATAAGACATCCTATCTTACTGTTATGACCCCTTCTGGTGGTTGTTAACTGAAGCCAAATGGTATTTCCACACATGACATAAAAATACAATTGTGTTCTGTGTGTCCAACCAAACTAACAGGCTCAATACTGCTGTCAATACATATACAATGTTATGCATTTAAACTTTGTTCAAAACCTACAGAACAGAGTAGTCATTACTAGAGGAGATCCCGGAGTTTTAGTCCGTCTGAATTTATGACAAATGTGTTTAAAGTGATGTCAGAAAACATGAAGAATAGTTCCGTTTGGAGGAACAGTGCAAACATAAAACAAAAAACAGTATTTCAAGAGTTATATTCCCCTGGCTTACATGGAGGAATAACATAACTTATACTATAATTAAAGTATCTTGTTTCCCTGCTACAACAACAGTTGTGTGGTGTTTAAAGAAATTCAATTATCACAAGATATGCTTACATAAGGTCCTACATAAACTAATGTAATAAAATAAAAAATTATAAGAATTAATACTCCACACTATAAAACATAGCTGTCTAAGAGCTATGAAGAACCCAATTTGATTTTTATGATCCTAACCCTCCAGTTCCGGTTATAGAAAACATATGCATATGGTGACAGAGTATCTCAGAAACCTCTATTTAATCTGAAATGTTGATCTTTGTCATGCAAGGTAAGCATTAGAAGAACAAAAATCTCAATTCTTTCTAGCCAGCATTTTGCTAAATAAACTCTTTTTGTTGCTGATTTCCTTTTTTCCCTGCTCTCTCATGCTGGGTAAAGCTATACAGTAATACGTAAAGGGCCGGCAGTTTTTTTTTTACCTGGGAGTGGATTGCTGTGCTATGAATCTATAATGTAATCCCCCGACGTGGAGGGACACACATCATTCAAATGCTACCCAGCATTACCATTTCAACTCATCAGATATGTGGGGAACCTCATGCATGGAAATGTGAGAACTGCATTAGGTAGAGAGAGAGAGAGAGAGAGATAGAGGGAGACAGAGAGAGAGAGATTGTGTATGTGTATGTATGTATGTGTGTGTGTGTGTGTGTTTGTGTGTGTCTGTGTTTGTGTGTGTGTCCGAATAAATATGTGTTGGTTTGCCTTCGCATGTGTTTCATATAGATTGTATACATAAGGTATATAAAAAATATGAGACTACACGCATGCTCACATGTGCACACACACACGCACACGCACGCACACACACACACACACACACACGCACACACACACACACACACACACAAACACACACACACATGCACGCACACAAACACACACACACACACATACACACACACACACACACAGAGTATATAACAGTATGTATGGAAATGTGTGTGTGTTTGTGTGTTTAAATTATATAATTACAGCTTTGTATAGCTATAGATATACTGTATAGATAGAAACGTACATTGACATTCATATATGGTACAGCACAGACATGGCGTGTATGTTTGCTTGCATCTATGTTTATACAGTATGTATGTATGTGTGTGTGTGTGTGTGTGTGTGTGTGTGTGTGTGTGTGTGCGGGGGGGTTATATGTATAAGTATTTCGGTGTGTATGTGTATTTGATTTGGTTTAGTACATGTGTGCAAGTGATTCAGGGTGTGTTTAGTGTGTGTGTGTGTGTGTGTGCGTGTGTGTGTGTGTGTGTGTGTGTGTGCGTGTGTGTGTGTGTGTGTGTGTGTGTGTGTGTGTATGTGTCTGTGTGTATGTGTGTGTGGACTTTTATAGAGAGGAGCTGTGTGTGGGGGAGGAGAATGTGGAAGTGAATTATGCCTTTTTCAGAGGGGAGGGGTGCATATATATGTGCGTATGTGTGGGGGATGGGCCGATTGCACACTGTATGTATGTTCACTAAGTATGTGTGGGCTGGTGTGTGCGTGTGTGTGTGTGTGTGTGTGTGTGTGTGTGTGTGTGTGTGTGTGTGTCTGTGTGTGTGTGTGTGTGTGTGTGTGTGTGTGTGTGAGTGTAATTGTGAGAGAGTGTTTGAGTATGCATGAGGAAGAGAAAATGCATTTTATGATACCTCTTTGTGTGTGTATAAACTCTGCAATGCGTACTTATATGTTATGTCCTGGTGTGTCCATGATCATGTTTCCAACATGTGCATGTGTTCGGACCCTATATATTTGTGCATGTTACTACTAGGAAATAACTATGAACACGTCTGTAGGTACTTTGCGTGTGAGTGGATTTTTGTATTTGATATGCATGTGTGACCATCTGTTTAAGTGTGCTGTATGTGAGGTGTGCACATCTGCGTATGTGTGTACGCATATGTGTGTGTGTGTGTGTGTGTGTTTGGGTGGGTGGGAGAAAATCTCTTTGTTTACGTGCATCTGTGAACATGTATTTATCTCTAGATAATGGAAATGTGTTGTTCTGTCACGGAGCATCATCCGGACACAGACGGCAAACAACAATCATTTGACTTTGGTTTGTTTATTGAGAAAAGTCTCTGTTTGTCAAACACACACAATCCCCATTGGATCAGCCTCTTTTCTAAATTAATTTGATGATTCAAATTGTATTGAGAACAGTAAGGTATTAGATCTGACACGATGAATGCAAAGAGTCTATGGTCAAGAGAGACACATGTCCAACATGACACACTGTTAAACTGTACATTAGCATGGGCCACACTTGAAGTACGTCAAATAATTTGGATGTTTTTTTCTTTAAATATATAAAGACTCAACTTTTCCCTGTCTGGAGAGAATACCAAACCATTCTGATTTTACCCAGAGCAAGGCTTTTATGTTTGCTGTTTTGAACACAACTGCAGTCCCCTTCTCTCTGCGAATAATATTCTATTGCACAGAAACATATGCATCTTACATCTACAGAAGTAGTGCTTTGAGAGGAATACATACAAACTGTGTATATTCAATTAAGGAGAGTATGGTTCATAAAGTGGAGCCACACCCTCTATTACAGCTTTAACCCTGGCGGTCAGGGCAGTATTATTAGAGAGGAGCCGGGGAATATCCCAAAAACTTACAAATCCAAGCAGACAGACACAAGCTCACTTTGAGAGAAAAGGAAGCTAGTTTATATGTACAATATGTTCAAAACTCAACCTTTTTAACATCATATAACAATATACATCTATGTAAATTTGAGTAAATCAAATCCTTTAGTGTGGAATTTCTCTTCGAGGCATTATTGGTGTTACGGGTCAGATGGTGCTCCAAAAAGAACCAGTTGGTATGAGCAGCAGTTGTTCCAAACCACCATGCTGGAGGCAGGAGTGACATGCCGGCTGTCGTACAGAGGGGGTGGATATACCACATTGTTTAAAGGTCACATGTTCTGCTACTTTTCAGGTTAAAAATTGTAACTTGGGTTTTTTTTTTTTACTACAAACTGAGTTCATGGTTGAGTGTCCAAAGAAACCTTGTCTATTTCTCTCACAGTGCCATTGCTGAACCTCCTCTTTTCAGCCTCTGTCTGAAACGTCCTCATGGATTCACCATGTACTACACCAAACCAATCAGAAGCTGCCTTCCAATATAAGGGACGCACATGAGGTCATAACACCAGCCCTGATAGACGATGGTCAATAAGACTTTTTGACCAAGAGAATGGAGAAAGTCCAGACCTGTTCTGCAGGAGATAAAACAAATGCTACACACATGGTTAGCAACAGAAGGCCTTTACTAGAACTCAAGGGAAATACACAAAGTTAAGGTCAATACACAAGACTGAACAGAACAGTTTAATCACATCACAAAGGTCTAGCAACATAAGGCATCAACTTACAGCATTTCTTTGACGTTGAAAGCAGCCCTAATCACCTCCATACTGCTGGCTGTTCCCAGAGCAGCCTCATGTCCAGGGAGCAGCAGCTGTTTGGAACCCAATCTGCCATTCAAATAATGACAAAGCTAATAGTAGTAGTGGACTGAGAAGAGTGGGAGACATTCTACACCTCCGACCAGTGAGAGTGTGAGGCACACTGCATGGCGCCATCTCAATGTTGGCACAAGCAAGGACTTGACAGTACACAACTGTCCAAAAATATCGATACGGCAATCTATTGTGGTATTTATTTTTGTGATATCTGTATAGTATCATCAGAAAAAAATAGTTTTTTAACGGGTTGTGAACTCCAACCTCCGCTCACGTTGATGTTGCAGTTGCCTCGAATCGCCGGGTTTTGAATTCAAGTTTTCGACTAGTTATCAATAGAATGTGATGTGATGTATTAAGACCACCCATCTCTTACACAGCAACCTATATTTCAGCTCTGTCTGTGAAATTTGTGGAATATTGCAAAATGTATCACAATGTATCATGATATATCACGTATCGTGAGCCATGTATGGTTATGCGTATCGTATCGAGAGGTCCTTGCCATTACTCAGCCCTTGGCACAACCACGATGAACTGCAGCTTGATGGGTCTTCAGCAGACTTATCAGTGTTTGGTGCTGCATTCAGGAACCGTATGGAGAAAGCAGGAAGCGGTCAAAGGGACTGTTAATCATGACAGCCAGTGCTGCCTGCGACCCAAAGCCAAGCTCAGAACAAGACAGAGGAGATGGATCAAAGGTGGAGTCAGGAGATTCTGCAAAACGCTTTATGTCAAAATCACTTTTTGTCAAAATTAGTCAATATCTCCTCAAGATCCGCTTCCTCTACATACTGTGTGTATTCGCTGGAAAAAAAAACACTGTAGCTATAGCAATATGCATTACAGAGCCTAGGCTGTGTATTAACTAGGGCTGTCAAAATTATCGCGTTAACGCAGGGTGATTAATTTCTGGAATTATCTGCGTTAATTTTTTTAACGAATTTAACGCATGTGCAGAATGATCCGCCCCGTACATTCCACCGGCTCTGTCCTACAGTCACTCTATCGTTGTGGCTGACCCAGGATCAGTAGCTGTGCGCAGCCAAACATAGCAGCACGCTAGCCCATGCCGTGTTTTAAGGTTTTAAACTGCTAACGGTCACGTCTGTGTCGGGGGCATAGATAGTATATAAAATCAACTGCCGCGGGTGACAGTTGATGTCAGGAGCAACAGGAGGAGAAACATTGTCCGCTCTGTTCAGAGCCCGCGAGGACACAAACGTCTGCAGTTTTCAGAGGTGTGTGTGATCAGACATCAACATAACGTCGGCTTCCTGGCACACATGAACAGTCCCCTAGGAAGCGGTCGCGCGTACAAACGCACCCACGCACGCACGCACACACGCACACACACACACACACGCCGCGGACTGTAATCAAGTTGTATTCAAGAACGCACAACCTATAGATTCACCAAATAAATGCCATTCTATAGCCTATCCTATATTTGCCCAAAGACATAGTAAAGAGACAGACCAATTGAATTATGGTTTGGTAGGTAGGCCTATATATTTTAGTTTGATTTAAATTTACTTTCAGTATTAAAACCATCATTTGGATTTTCAATGAATAAACATACTAATTTTAAATGTACATATCCACGTTCTGTCATTTATCTTATCCGTTCATACAACAATATACAGAGAAAATTCGAATTTTTCGGGCATATTTCGAATGGTAAAATTAATCGTGATTAATCGTGATTAATCCACAGAATCCTGTGATTAATCTGATTAAAAATTTTAATCGTTTGACAGCCCTAGTATTAATACCAGCTGTTTTATTCAGTGCACAAACAGTATGTACAGGTAGAAGATAGTGAGGAGATATTCACTGATTTTGTCCACAAGCGATCTCCGGAAACGCTTACTGTATACCTTTAACTTTAGATTTGTTTTGGTTTACGAATGTGTTGCTCTGGATGTCAACATGACAGCTTGGATTGCACAAGGAAGTGTCGACATGCACATGTGGGGAGGGGAGCGGAGGGGGAGAAACAAGAAAAATCAGAACTTTGAGTAGAAACTGGAAGTGCAGCAATGGTAAATATGCTGAGATGTCAAACTCTCTGAACAACAACATAGTATGAGCCCCAGCTGGATTTACCTGTTAGGCATCCCTGGGGGGGAAATTGCTATTAGGCCCTCATTGACAACCCCACCCCCACCACACACCTGCAGTTGTCAGTGTATAGTGTGTAGTCCTATATGCCTCCAAATTCCTGTCAAATACAGAAGCCACAGCAGACTTTACATGGCTCTGCATAGGGATGGGAATTGATAAGAATTTAACGATTCCGATTCGGGTTCCGATTCTGCTTATCGATCCGATTCCTTATTGATTCTCTTATCGATTCTCATTGGGTGAGAGAATAAGTACAAATTAGTTTGTTTGTATTATCTCTCTTTAATATCTGATCAGAGGTGTGTCTAGTCTGTGCCTTGAAAGATGATCAAGAGTAGGCTACTTTAGGATAAGGAAATTGTCAATTTTCACATTAATTGGTCCAGAGAAAAACATTTTAGTTTGGCTTTAAGCCCAAATGTCATTATGTGCCCTAAAAACTAAAAACACAGACTGAAAACAGTCAAGGAAGAGCTTGTGCCTTTTGGAATATTAACAGTGCTCATTTGCACTTGAAACAAAATTCAATTGACATAATAAATACAAACAAGTCTTTTGAAAAGATAAGACCAACTATCAACTTTGGCAAATTAACCATTCTTATGCAGAAAAATCATCATGTTTGCCCTCTCAGGAAGGATACGAGATATTTAATGTATGGTAAGTGTTATTATATGATTGCGCCCTTACTCTGAAAGGGCAACGTGATGATGGCACTACGCTCAAGTGAAGGAACTAGGGCTGTCAAATTAACGCGTTAATTTTGATTAATTAATCACAGAAAAATAAACGCGATTAAAAAAATTAATGCAGATTAATCGCACTTCTATAATGCCCTTTGACCCGGTGCAAAAGTGGTGCGCAGCTGCACCTGCTGTAGCTTGCAGACACGGCCCGCACGGGTAAAAGGGAGAAAAGTAAAGAGAGAAGCAGGGGAAAGGGGCCAAGGGCTCTATGGACGGTTTATGGGATGCTTCGGGCAAATAAGCATGAAGGTAGGAAGACATCTTACTTTATTCTCCGCAGTGTCTGTGCATTATTGATTTAATGGGTGCATGTAGGTTCAAAACAGTATCTCTCAATCTTCCTCCTTGTGTCTCAATTTTGTTTGGTAGCTGTCTCGTCTCCAGCATAAACAGACACCCGCCCTGTGTGTGTGTGTGTGAGTTCCTAATTGTATTTCATGTAGAAACCTGGCTGAGGGGAGGAGACAGAAGTTAGAGAGACAGAGAGAGAGAGAGAGAGAGAGAGAGAGAGAGAGAGAGAGAAACAAACTGTAGTAGGCTATACAGCTGTTCATAAACAGGCATAAAAGTGTCATAAAAGTATGCGATTAATTTAGATTAATTAATCACAGAGCCTGTAATTAATTAGATTAATTTTTTTAATCGTTTGACAGCCCTAGAAGGAACCCTTTCTTTATAGGTCCATGGAATGAACGCCATATAGGTCAAACTGTCCCGTTGTACGTTGTTGCTGAACTGACTGCACAGTAGTCATGTAGGCTATTCAAGAAGAGAATAAATACGGCATAAAGGCTAAAAGACAATGTATCGCTTTGCTTATTCTTCACCACGCCAGCGATGAGGAGTCACTGCTCAATCTCAGCTTTACAATGTACGCTGTTCTTATGTGCAGCGCGCTGTTTATTATTAATATAATGGCCCGTCATCAGACACGTAGCGGATGGTTTTATACACATCGATCGCTCCATCAAGTAATCCAAGGCAGAGCTTTTTGTATGGACAGGGATCGTTATTTTAAGTGTGTCTTACTGTCTTTATAAAGTGTCTTGTTAAACGTTTCCTTATCACCGGACCGCCGAGTCCCGCTGTGTGTTGTTTTGGGTTTGTCCCCACCGCCGTGCGTAAAGGCAGCAATAACAGCTGATGAACGAAAGTAAACAGCGCTCAAGAAATCCTTTTTGCTTTCCATTATGCTGCTCTTGCCTTTTTATGTATCTCCCTTTTTTATCAGCCCACACCTAGGCCTACACACACGTTCATTCTCACACATTTTATGTTCAAATCCAAGTGATGGGCAATTCTGGTGCCGACTATTGTAAGGCAGCGGAGCGGACGTTTAAATGTTTAACTGTCCGGATCGCAGTCTGCGCGCTTGCTTGTGCACGTGTCGTTTGACAAAATGGAAACTTTACAGTTGTTGCAAGTGGCCATATTGTCACCTTTTTGAATTACAACCAAAACTTTAGAGCGCTTCTGCCTCGACGCCATGTTTGCTGCGTTCTGAACCAAAACAAAGCAGCGCGAGTGTGAAGTCATGACGCATTTGCAACGAGCGGAACCGTTAAGCAGAACCGTTAAGCAGGCATGTTAACGATTCCAAGGAATTGGTTCACTATAGGCACCGGTTCTGAACAAGAACCGGTTCTCGATTCCCATCCCTAACTCTGCACTTTTACTGTGCTTTAAAAATAATTCAGTGGTAATTTGCTTGAATACATCTTTATTTAGGTGAATGCTATATTTGGGCACAATACAAACTGAAAGTAGTCTAAAAATGCCTTTGAACTAGATTTGATTTGCTGATATTGTACTTTTGCGACATAAATTGAGGCTTAAGGTGAGAAATGGCAGGCAGAAACAATGTACTTTCAAGCAAAGGTCAATTTAGGGCTTTGGCTATTTTGCTTCCATAACATTTATTAGTTCATAGCCTACTAGTATCAATAAAAAATTTACCGAAAATGCATTTTAAGACCTTTATAAATGTATTTTTATTAAATTAAAAAAGGCTGTATCTAGGCCTAAATACTTTGGACACTAATATGTTGTTCAAATGAAATAATGATTTTTTTTCTGCTGTTTTTGCCTCTGTTGAATGTATAGGCCTATAGTGCATTCGTTTAACATTCAACCACACCTTTAATTGAAACACCCACTAACGTTGTTGGCCAACATTTGTTCGGGCTACAAACACCTGACTGGACCTTTTGACACCCTCTGCCCCTCTAGATGGAGCACACTCTGCCGCTCACCTCCTCCGGATCCTCTTTGTCAAGGCAGACTTAAAAAGATAGGCCTGTGTCGGTACATTTCAAAATAAAATCACCTGCTGAAGCGGGTCCTGCAACACAGTAAGCTATCGTTTAACACAGCTGTTGAACACTGTCATAGTCCTCAATGGAAAGTATTTCGTAAACGGTTTGGGTAAGTTGCGTTTTCCTTCTTCTCTCGGAAGAGCTCCCGTCAAAAATATTTGCTCTCTTTTATTTTGTGATAAAAACACATCCGGCGTCATCGTGGCTGGCTCTTGCTAGCTTGACGCTGGAGCTCTTTGTATGACTGTTCCGCGAGGTACCACAGCAGCACCAAGCACACGCGCGGCAGCAGCAACGGCGGAGGAACATTTAAAAACGCACGGTCCCAAACAGGGACAGACAGGGTCCGAACAACGACCCCCTGTCCGAAGCACACACCGCCCGCTGGACACCTAGCACGACAAACGAAGGAAAAGGACACTAGGCTATTTAAAGTGTACCATTCGGCCGCTTACCTATCGAGGTTTTTCTTTTCTTTTTTTAAGTCAGGTAGCCTTTTGAAGAAGTCGGTTTGCCGGGAAGTTTGCTACTCACCACAGCAGTCAGCGAGTGGAGAGGAGAGGAGAGCACCAACCTAAACTTCAGACTCCAGGAGCTTGCTTTATAGGCTCATTTCGTCGACATATCGGCTTGAAAACAGCATTTTATTCCAACAGAAGCTTGTGTTAGGCTATTTATTTTCTTTTTTTCTTTAGTTTTTTTCTTCTAGACGGTGGTTGCCTGGACAAGCAAAGAAAAAGGGAAAATTATCTTAACTTTCTAAGAACAAGAGTAAGGTTATCCCGTTGATAAGAGTAGAAAGAGTGTCAAAGTAAAGGACGGCCGTTGAAGTGGATGTATTTTGAGCCATGGATGTTTACCCGCCTCCTCCTCAGCCTCTGTCCGCGTCGGACCACAGCAGGCTGGGCCAGCACTCCTATCCCGAGCCGGCCTATGGGACCAACAAGGTAAGGAAAGGGGAGAAAAAAACAACCTGCGTCTGTTTCTCATTGCCTGGAGATGAAAGACACCTTTGTGGTGTGGTATTTCGATAACCTTTGCGTGCGCGTGTTTGTTTGTGTGCGTGCGTGCGTGTGTGTAGGCCTATTCGTCCTTCTTGCCTTGCCAATTAAGCAGTAATTAATTGCTTTAGGCCTACAGGGCTCCAGTTATTCACTCAGCTATTGAACGTAGCCTGACATCATTCCAGCATTACCTACTCCTTTCTCTCAATCACATTCACTGTCACTGGAGGAAACACAGGCTGCAATTTCTGTCGGCAGTGATGTAATGGCACCTTTAATTAAAACTCCACCACTGGTAATTGAAAGGTAATTAAGTTCAGATATCCAGCAAGCGCATTACAAGGAGTCTACAGACAGAAAACACATGGATAGAATGAAATACCTGGGAAAAAACACATATTGTTTAGTGGGCAATGTGGCATTGCCTTTAACACATTTTATTTTTACTGGAGTTTACAGCAGTGGTGTTTCATTATACTGAGGTTAATTGGTGTCTGGTAAGTTCTGTTGTCCTTCTCCCTCCAAGGCAAGGGCAGAGGTCAGGTTGACAATCACAATCACAATCACATCTATCTATCTACCCATCCATCCATCCATCCATCCATCCATCCATCCATCCATCCATCCATCCATCCATCCATCTATCTATCTATCTATCTATCTATCTATCTATCTATCTATCTATCTATCTATCTATCTATCTATCTATCTATCTATCTATCTATCTATATGCAAATGTGGAGTATAAGGTTGTTGGGCCACGCTCACTTGACAGTGATGAATGGCTTCATTATATAACTAGGTCCAGCTGATGAGCGCATGCTATTAAAGTTAACGACAGATTATTAACCTTTCTTCGGTCTTAGCACAATAAAATTGGACACGTTCATTTTGCCGCTTGATTGGAAAATGCCATTTAAAACATTACGCCCCCCCCCACCCCCAGTAATAAATATTGATTGATAATAGAAATACATTTCTGTCCTATAAGTCATAAACATTGACTCATAATAGAAATGACCAAAGATACTTTTTAAAGTATAGCTTACAACAATGTAGGCCTATGTAGTTCTTACCGTCAAAGTCTGTATTCATGCTGTTTGGACTCTCCATTCAGTTAGCAGTAAGACTTAGGTTTTGGAGAAGGGGGAAAAAAAATGTTCTTTCTCTTTCTGTTGACATGACTTGTGAATATATTTGTGTTGCTGCTAGGGCATATAACGAAAAATAATCAGAACGGTGACTGTCTGACAGCACGGCAGGGCAGAGATGTGTACAAAAGCAGGGATTTGAACCAAAATAGCATCATGTCATATCTATCCATCACATTAAGGTGACTTATTGTACTCTTTCAAAATGCCTTTCTGTGATCTAACAACATATACTGTAGTCCCTGACTGATTGGTTGAAAGACTTAATGATTGATGGGATTTGTTGACATGGCTGGTTGTCTGGCTTGCTCTGATCCCTCACAGCATCACTAACAACAACTCCATGGCGTGGCTAACAAAACGTAGCTCTAATAGTTTCAAATCCCCTTCACAGGCTAGCAGCATCCGCCCAAGTGCCACCACTGTGCCGATTATAGCCACTTGATATAGTCTCCTTGCCTGGTCATTGTAGAATCAAGAAAATGTCCACAGTAGCGAGCGACCTATAACATAATGCAAAATTGGATTGTGGAAAGAAAGCTAGGGAACAGAAAAGAAGTAGAAAATATATGTTTGGAGAAACAATTTTCTCAACAAGGAATTGAATAGCAACTGAATGGCAAAGAAAGTTTGAGTCAAGTCTGGATCTTTTAATGGAAGAATCAATTTCTTGTTTACTAATGGGGAAAAACGTGACAGTTATTATGTAGTAGATACTGTATACATTTGGTCTGCTGTTAGGAATTGGGGCAAAGCATCCGATTCTTTAGCAGCACTGCAGCCCACTGACCTACAAGCTCAATACAAGTGCTGATTGGACAGCACATGGAATGGAATGTCAAAATCAAATCTTAACGAGCTGGATGGTAGTTATTCAATGTGTGTAACTCTTATTATTGTCTGTTGTGTTTGATGATTGAACCCAGTGTAAATCAGGTAAATATTTTTACATATAGATATCAACATGAAACGTTGCCAGTCGATTACTTACATTAAACCATTTTTCTTTTTCAGAAATGATGGAATAAATATGTACATTTGTCAATATCTAACACTATTATGCGTACATTGGAATCTCTTTAAAACAATTAAAAATCTAAATGTTGGATAAAGCCAAGAGTTCAAATCTTTATTTGCATTTTTTTACAACACATTAGTTTTTCATGAACAGATTTGATTTTATAAAATCAAAAAATACTTTACAGGTCTTTAAAAATGCATTTTCTGCATGTTTTTTTTTAAAGAGCAACATGTATCATAAATTAGACAATGAACAACTTATGAACCATTCCTTCTGTAATAACCTTCAGAATAGTGCTAAGAGTGATTATGGAATGTTTAGTGGATTTAAGTTCTTCAGAAGTTGAGATGGGTTCAGTGTATTGAAGGAAAAAAACTAATGTTGAGGTAATGGCCGTTAAAGATGGTTGTATAGGAGAATTATACAGATGCAAACAGACAAGGTTTAGTCAAACAAACACCTAAATGTACATGTTGGACCTTTGATTTAAATATAATTATGAAAGAACACATGTTATGGGAGCAAAATAGCCAGAATCGTACATTTACCTCCAATCTCTCGGTTTAAGCTCAGTGTCTAATGTGTAGAAATGCTCTGCGTTACAGCATCATACTATAGCACACTGGGTTGTTGTCAGTGAGTGTATTTGTTTCAGGAAGAGATAGAATACAGAGTAGAGAGAGAGAGCTATGTGGTTGGGGGTAGGGACTGAACAGAGAGAGAGAGAGAGAGAGAGAGAGAGAAGGAGAGAGGAGGTTTGTTGGGGGTAGGGATGTTGTAAATGAGAGAGAGAGAGAGAGAGAGAAAAAAGAGAGAGAGTGTAGTGGGGGTGGGGCCACTAAGGTTTGTACTATATTTCTCTGTGTGTCTTTTGATTCACGGCTCTTGTCGGCCTGATAGAAGAGATCATATTACTGTGTGGGGGAGAAAGAGAGAGAGAGTGAGACGGAGGGTGTATAAAAAATGGAGAGAGAGAGGGAGAGAGAGAGACAGGAAGTAGGAGAGGGAAGAAGGAGGTAGAGAAGAGACCAACATGAGGAGAGAAAAGAGAAATAGGAACAGAGCAGAGAAGCTGAAAAAGAACGGAGAGAGGGGGATGTGTGTGTGTGAGAGAGAGAGAGAGAGAGAGAGAGAGGGAGAGAGAGAGGGGGAAGGCGTGTCCGACAGATGTGTTAATGTAAGGATGTAATACCACTGGTGGTCCATTTCAATTAAATAGAGACATTCCTGTGAAATGAGCACTGAAAACCTAAAGGCAACATATCACTGCATGGCGTGCCCATAGGATATATGATAACTAGGGCTCATGTTTGATTACATTTTTTGTGTGGCCATTAGTTTATTGGACGGTGTTGAATCTGAAAGGAGTGTCTTGACTGTTCGGATCGGATCAACTTTTAAATGCATACTAGTGTTCCATTTGTATAGTCTAGAACCTTAGCCCCCTTTTTTCATGCAAAATACATATATGGTGTGGCATTGCTATGATTAACTTTGTACTCTCCTGGTATTTCACCACATTTAAAGGAGCATTTAAGGAAGGATGCATACACATGGTATTATTGCATTTGTGAGCTGAAGTTGTATGAACACTATCTGTGAAGGCAATGTAAATGTAACTAGATGTTTTGAAAATATTTGGTTATAGTTCCCCCTTTTTTTTAGCAGCATCATCTTTATTTAGATTTTTACGGATGTTCTAATGAATGTATACACAGTACACTGTGGCTGTAAGCTGAGGCTTCCACGACTAAAGCATTATCTGAAACACTGCAGACCACTGATTGGTTAACGTTACATTTAAAAGAGAAAATCAAACAACTAGACAGCCTGCTATGACACCGCACGTTTTCTCTGAGTGGTAAAGGAATTCATTTTAATCCAAAAAGAAAATGTGACAATGATTAAAAGAAAAACGTAGAAACGCATTAGCTGCTAACGTTAGCTGCGGTGCTATCATGGGTACTAAGTTGTAATGGAAAAGCCATTCCAGAAAAGGACCCGGTACCTGAGAAATGTACAGTAGAGTATAGTAGAGCCATGTGATGTAAAAGCACCAATGGTGGCATAATGAATCCCTGTGTGATCTTTACACATTGATGTCTCTCTGAAGAGGTTCCACTGAATATTTCCTCTATAACAGGATTTGAACAGTATGAACTCTTTGATTGACACCAGCTGGATTCCACACATAAATGACAGATGGCCGTGCATATATTTATTGCTCCAACAATGTGTATTTCGGGACAGATTGTCTCTCCCTAAGGATGTCTCACTCCTTTTTAAGTATCATTGTTAACAAAAAAAATACTTGATATAAAAAAAAGTGTCAGCCCATGTGGCCAGCAGCCAGCTCCAGTGTCAGTGTAGTGATACACAGTGCAGTCACATGGAGAGCCACGCTGAGCTCTGATTGGCCAGGTCAGGGGCTCTAGAATGAGCCTCCACACATGTGAATAGAAGCAATTCATTTCATACACAAGTTAATGAATTGTAACATTTGCACTAACACGAGGTGACTTTGGCATATGTATGAAATTGCAACCAGTGCAACACTTTAAATACAAAACCAACGGAATTATAACGTGTGCCTCTCGTGAAAGAAAGAGAAAGAGATGGGATGGATGAGGGAGTTTAGTGGGGACAGAGAGAGAGAGAGAGAGAGAGAGAGAGAGAGAGAGAGAGAGAGAGCCTAATGTAAACAAGATGATTGTGAAAGCTGGGTGAGGTATTTCTAAAGCAAATAGAGACGAAGAGAGGACAGCGAGGAAAAGAAGTAGGTCTTAGTAAAGGACCAGAGAATATAGATTGAATGCTATGGCAGTAAAAACCAATTGCAAAGTAGTCAGAGGACAGGAGGGGATTTTAACATATACATTAGCCAAATGAAAGAGAAACATATGGAGTCCTATTAAAGTAGAGTACAGAATGTGAACAGCAGTACAATTTATAATACTGTACGATTTATACCAAGTTCCGTGCTGTATCATTTGCTATAGGACGCATTATGTTAGCCGTATGAGAAAGGTAGTTTTGAATATTTGGAAAACTTTAACTGGATGCAAAGTGATGTTACATTCTCCTGCAGGCTACATAGACATTTTGCCAATACACTGACGGGTCAAATGTAATGCTGTGGTGGAGCAGTATGTTTAGTCTACTTTGTTAAGGAGGAGATTGGACTTTCTTTGCAGACAGTTTTAACATGTCACTGTAGAGAAATCCCAGGTGTGAGTGATAAAATAAAAGGAAAAGGCTGAATGCCATTTAGCTGCTTTAGTTTGATGGCCCTGCTGTTGTTCCTGCTGGCTCCCTGTCACACTGTCATGGCTGATTGGACACTAGAATAGAAACAGAGTCACAGTCCATGTTATTAGTAACACCTGTTCTTTAGCGTTTACCACAAGTCAACATGTGTGCTGCTGTGGAAAAAAAGGCCCAGTGCACTTTCTGGGATCCCCTCTTTGGCAATTGTCCCCTGACTTCTAAATGTCCACATACAAAGACAAAAGTGCTGCTTGTGGCACAACATCACATAACATTGTAGAAGCTCGCTAACAAAAACTTGCTAGCTCGTGAACACACCCACGGCACATTTTGCATAATGTGACCGTTAAAAAGGGTCATCACCCCTAAACTATGGATAGCTGTGCTAACAAGCTCAGGGGGGAAATCTGTAGCCATGCTATACACACACACACATGGCACACTGGACTCACTGCAACATATAACAATCCACTGTTTACAGCAAGGTGTTGTATTGAAGCTTGTGCCCCATTCCTTTGCTCTCTGTGCTGCCTTCATCAAAGCCTGCTGCTGCTCATTAAGCCTTCTATAAAACCCGCCTCCTTCACCAGCAGACACCTGTAGGCTTCCTCTCTAACCATCTCCCTCCATTCTTCTCCATAGTGGGCTTAGTGTATGTCTGCAGGCTGCATCCTCTGTGATGATGAGACAATGAATGGGCCCTCTCATTCAACTTACTGTATATTAACATCACTGGCAGGAGGCCACGGCGCCAACAGGATCATCCACCACAATGCTATTCCCTCACGGCTAACGCAAAAAAAAAATTTACAGCAATTTATGTCTGTCAGGATTACAACAAAACATATAATTAGAATAGATTTGTCTGTGAATTTATTTTCTTTGTGTATAATTCTAGACTGACACAATCATCTCCACTGCTTTGAACGCGTGTAATATGTCAGCAGTATTTGGGTGATTCAGTCCCAATTGTGTTATAAGATATCCATGTACATCTAACAGTAGGGGGTGAGAATCTTTAGACATTGTTTTGATTCCGTACATATACAGGAGGATTTCAGGACTCCAGTCTGCTGTGTGCTAAGAGGTGGGAACAGTGGCAACTTATGACAACACTGGGTTAAATAAATATATAAAAATATATTTTCTTTTTGGAAATAATGAATTGATTCAAAATGTTAGCTGATAGGAATTGCAATTTTCTACCACTGCCGATTTCACCACCCCCTAATCTACAGTTATTTTATCCTATGGCCCTTTGCCATTGTTTTTCCCCCCTTCATATTACATATTTCTCCATTGTTCTCTCCTCCAGTTTTCTAAGCAGCCAAAGTGTCGGCATCTCATCTAATTATCTATCGGAACACAACCAGTCAATCTGTCTGTCCGTCTGTCCATGTTGGCCGCCGTCCCCGCTATTGAACACCTTGCCAGGCACACGCACACACACACACACACGCACACACACACACACACACACACACACATGCACACACAGACACAAGCTCGCTAACGATTGGGCAACTTTTGGGCACTGTTGCTTGTGTGTGTGTGTGTGTGTGTGTGTGTGTGTGTGTGTGTGTGCGTGTGTGTGTGTGCGAAAGCGTTTTTGAGTTGCTTGAATCCTGGTTGATGGATGGATGGATGCCAAATGGAACAGATGGGCGGAGATAGAGCGCTGCCAGAAGAGACTAATTATCAGGATTTGCTTTCCAAAACAAACATATTGCAATCATATCACATCTTGCAATCATTGCGGCATTGTTTCGTTGTGTGTGTGTGTGTGTGTGTGTGTTTGTGTGTGTGTGTGTGTGTGTGTATTGTATTAGTGGCAATGACTTGGATCAATTAAGTCGTGGAGGAAGAGATTGGATCTGTTCCTGAGGGATCATTCACGCGTTGTTTTTTTTTCCGTTTTTCCAATTTTTTCTTCCCAGCACTCGGCTCTTGTTCACGATCATTCAATGGCCGTGGTGTAAAAGTGTTAATTACTGTGGCTAGAAATATAAATCAATCCATATTTGAAATGTGTCATGGTTGTTTTCAACACGTTTTCTTGGGCTGTCTTTGACTACCAAGTTTTTCTGATCCGTCTGTGATGTATTGGCTTCTTGAGTTCTGATTTGAATTGGATTCAACAACTTCTCCCTGCTCTTCTTACCTTGATGAATGCCAACCTGTGAATGCATATGTCCTGACTCCTTTTGTGATATTTGAGTACTTTGGAGTCTTCCAAACTGGTAAATGTTGCTCCCTCCAGCTTTTGTTTCATCCTCAAAAATGGAAAGAAAACATCACACTGCTGCAGAGCCAAATCCTGCTGTCATCAATCTGAGTCAAAAAGATAACACGTTTAGTAGTGTCAGTGGGACAGCGACAACAAGCTTTCACCTAGATGCTATCACCTATACTAGCGTTAGAAACTAAAAAAACAAATGACTTTCTTTAGTGAAGCGGTCCATGAGTTTAAGTGCCACACCACTCCATCAGAATGTCAGAATGGTCCATTTCAGTTTAGTATTGAATCTCCCGTCACGTCCAGATAGGCCAGCTGTGTGGAGGTGATGAAGAAGAAGAAGAAGCCACGGTTTGAAGTGTGTCTCTTCAGCCATCTTCTGTTGTTTGTTTTCTCTCACTTCTCATGTGAACAACGGAGTGCAACACTTTGGATGAGGGCCCTTATCCCTGTATTTAATGACGATCAAATCAGCCCGCCACTCTATGACCCTGTTTCCACCTGGCATTAACATCTGACTTTTTGAATCTGGTTACAAGTGGACAGCTCTCAGTCCGTGTGTTCCCACTTGTATTTTCAAATGTGACTTCTCTGTCTACTTGTGATTGGATTCCATTTACCCGCGCTGTATTTAAATCAACACGTTCATCATTTCCGTTTGCATTGGTGTTTTTAACCGGTGGGGTTCAAACAAGTAAACATACAGGGCTGTACAGTGCCACAGTTTTAATCGCATTTGCTATTAAAATGCATTACATGCGAAGATAATTACCAGTCCAGTCTAGGTTGACGAGATATGCTACTGTCTCATTTAGACAAGGAGGCGCGATGCACAACACTGCTTAGAGGGCTCTCGCCAAATGCGGGAAATATCATATGGCGCTTTTCCACCGCACATGTAGCTCGACTCAACTCGACTCGACTCGACTCGACTTGGTTTGGTAGCAGCACAGGTCGTTTTCCACCGCAAATAGTACCTGCTGAACGTGGGCGGGGTCGTCGTAAGGGGCTGAAAGCCTACTCCGGAGCAAAGTAGCGAAGCAGAAATTACGAGCAGTTGTTGCACTATTAACTGAACCAACCGCCAAAAACACGGATGAAAAATGTTTAAGAAATACCCCCCTTGTATCTGTTTGCTAAAATAAGTAGAAGAATATTGCTACGGGCCATTAAAAGGGATGGTTGTTGTCCCGATGTCTGACTCTGCCACACAGTCAGCTGTAGGGATGCGTCACGTACATCCCTATGCACGTAAACACGGGCATGATAAAGTTGACTGTTTAGTGCTTGTTTCAGGATACGTGTTTTCAAATGCAAGCCGTGTCTCAGCCTGAATATTTTATTGAGGTAATCAGTTCAGTCCGAGGCTTGTAATGTAATCGCTCGCTATCATGTCTGTCCCAGCTGGCTACTATTTAGCCTAGCTGCTAGCTGCCCTACATGTCTCCTCTCGTATGTAAGTAACTTCCCCAACAACCAACACTGGGTGAGCTTAGCGAATATATGGAAAATAAATTCGGATCTGTGATGCAAATCAAATGAAAGAGAGCCAGAGAAGGCTGCACGCGGCGTAAATACACTCAAAAGTCCCGGAGAGTTGGGGAGAATAAACAACAGAATGAAGCCGGTAGTCTCTGGCCACTGATTGGCCAGACAATAGTCTCTGGCCAATCAGTGGCCGGCCGTCTGCCGACGTCACCTTTTAGCATCGGCTCAGCTCGCTTGGAACCTAGAGCGAGGCGATACCAAAAAAGCAGCCGCTACGTGGTACCAGGTACCATGAAATTGCGGTGGAAAGCCAAAAATGCGAGTCGAGTCGAGTCGAGCTGATACCATGCGGTGGAAAAGCGCCAATAGATAGTATATTAAAGTAAAAACTTAGGCGAGTAAGTTATTACGCCTCTTTGGCTGGTGAAAGATGTGTGTTTGCCGGGCGGCTTTTCTAACGTCTGCTACACTCTTGTCACCACCACCAGTAGGCTACACGGGCGGCTTTCTGTATGAAGTTAAGATACTGTATGCGAACAGAATATTTCCTGTGCGCCTTCACATTAAAAGCCTGTTACTACCCAAACGTGAGTTGACTTTTATTCTTAAGCAGATAAGAACAGGAAGTCGTTGCCTTGCAGCTCTCCAGTCAATAGCAGCGATTTCCGTGTTTTCAGATTTACGCAGTGAAATGAAAACAGAGGAGTAAGCTTGTCATTTGCAACTCGTTCATGAGGCTTCTATAAAAGCTGCATGAACGCCAATGATGCATTTTCAACGTATTTCCGCCCAGGCAGGGGGCAGCAGTTGGAGGTCCCTAATGTGGACACAAACCACATTTGTGTTTCCACTACCAAATGAATGCGAACACATCGGACACAAGCGACGTAAACCACCTCCGAATGTGGTTTTTGTGATCCGATCTCAATGCGTCTTGAGAGTGTTCTCACCTGTAGTTAGAGCTGTATTCATGTGATCGAATCACAAAAACCACATGTTAAAGCCAGGTGGAAACGGGGTCAAAGACAGGACGTATACTAGATACTATAACGTATTAAAGGTTGGACAATGTTGTGAAAACTACAAGTGAATATGGAAAATAATACACATGGTGATTTCACACTGTCAGCTGCTATAACACTGGATGTTACTGGACAGAGAACTGTGTAAAAACCTTGAACTGGTAGTAAGTAAAGTAATTGTCCTCAGCATAGTACTTTACCTAAAACCAAATCACAAGCCAATAAAGCAAATCCTCGTTTAAAAAAAAATATATACAAACACTTCAGCAACTCCAAAGACAGTTTCGTGCAGAGTTGACAAAATGTTTTAATTGACACAAAGTTAAACTGGAACTCTCTCTGCCTTTTACTTGAAACACATTTACCACACACACACACACACACACACACACACACACACACACACATTCAAATGTATGATTACAATCCTGGTTTATATTGCTGTCATGGCAACGGAGATAAGACAAACACAGATAAACAATTGCTGAGCTGAACTAGCACAGCTGTGTGAATCTCTCTCTCCGTATAACTCCCTTTCTCTCTCTCTCTCACACACACACACACACACACACACACACACACACACACACACACACACAGTCACCCAGTTAGTCTTGCTCTCTCTTTCTCCATCCCTCTCTCTCTCTCTCTCTCACTGTACAGACTTGTGGGTTGATTTATGTTGCCTGATGCAGTTTGGAGTCTCAACTGAAATCCATTCAGTCTAGTCCACAGCCAAATACTTTCACACGCCACACCATCAACCCACCAGCCGTAAACACGTCTCTCCAGTTATTAGACTGTGTCTTTTTGACACAGAGTTACACACAGACAGCCTCACACCCAGGGAGGACGACATAGATTGTTCCATCTATGACACTGCTGATATTTAATGATGCAATTGCTAATGACAAGATTTGACGTGTGCAATTTCTATATGTTATTCTCACACAATTAGGTTTTCAAAATGAATACTAGTTGATTTAATACTATTTAGTTCTCTCATTGTAAGGTTTGAGACACACACACACACACACACACACACACACACACACACACACACACACACACACACACACACACAGGCACAAGACACAGATACAGTGAAAGCATAAGGGTTTTATTATCTTGAAATGATACGTACAATTTAGTTCAACCGGATATCAGCTAAGTAAGAGTGAAATCTCACTCCAAATCCAAATTACATCCGTTTTTTAGCCTCTCCATCTCTCTCTCTCTCCTCCTCTAGCTCCCATCCCTCTCCATCTCTTCACTATACATTTCATTCCTCCCATCATCCTCTCTTTCCCCCTGCTCTCTCTCTCTCTCTCTCTCTCTCTTCTCCTCCGATACACTGTATTTCTCTCTCTCTTCCTTTGTCCTTGTCTGTCATCCCTAATAGTCTCTCTCTCTCCCCCTTTCTCCCCCCTTCCTCCGACCCTGACCCACTTAGCTGGCTGCTTGTTATTCAAACCTTTGCTTTACCCACACAAACACACGCACACACACGCACACACACACTCACACACACACACAAACAGACACACACACAAACACACACACACACACACACACACACACACACACACACACAGGAGCAGCAGAGATGAGAGTGAGAGACAGCGGTATGAAGCGAAGAGAGAGAGGGTAATTTGGTTTGACTACAAACCTTGCTATCCTTTTTAGTTCTCCCACTGTGAGGATCAAGATTCACTCACTCACTCACTCACTCACTCACTCACTCACTCACTCACTCACTCACTCACTCACTCACTCACTCACTCACTCACTCACTCACTCACTCACTCACTCACACACACACTCACTCACTCACTCACACGCACACTCACTCACACGCACACATGCAAGACACAGATACTGTGAAAGTACTTATCAGAGGGAAGGAAATACTCAAATGAGTCTTGTTATCCTGTCTAGTAATCATTTGAATTGTCATTATGAGAATAATCAGACAATTATTTGCTCGTTTAACTAATTAATCGCTTGGTCTATAAAGAGAAGTGTAAAATGTGCTATTTACAATTCTTCCAAGCACACAGTAATGCCTGCTGCTTGAGTTACAGTCCAACACCTATACTGTATACTAGGGCCCGGCCGATATGGAATTTTGGTGCCGATGCCGATTATTTTCTGAGAAAAATTACGATAACGATTAAATCGGCCGATTTTTTTAAAATTTTAAATCCCAGCTAAAATGATTTATCACTCAAATTTACACATTTCCCATTAATTCAGGATGTTTCCTAGAAATGGGCATTAGCAGAATTTTTTCAAGACAAAGGGCAGTGAAAATACGATTGTTTTAAAAATAGTTGTCATGTGGCTCACTTTACCCCAGCTGTGGGGTAAACTGATCCACTTACTTTTTCCACTCTGAAACTACCATAACAACACATATTGTAACAGTAAGAATCCTGAAAGCTAGCCACACATTCCAGAACTAATGTCGGACTAGTAAAAGAATGATGGGGTTTGGTCAATTAAAGGCTTACTTCACCGGTTGGAATATGAAGGTGTATTGAACTCGGAGATCCTATGAAGTATAAATGTGCAAAAAAAAATGAAATCGGATCATCCTAGCCTATAAAGACACATTTATACTTCATAGGATCTCCGAGTTCAATACACCTTCATATTCCAACCGGTGATGTAGGCCTTTAAGCAAAGCAAATTTTCTAAACACTTGAAAGTATCTCTGAACAAAATCAAATACAACATATTATAATTCAAAGGGTTTTAATAAGATTCAAATGAAAGATAGAACCAGTTAGATTAGAACACAGTCTGGGGGTCAGAACACAGGACCCTTAGAGCCAGCAAGTGTCTGGGGGTCAAAGCATAGGAAAATCAGAACCAGTGAGAACAGCCTGGGACTCAGAACACAGGAGAAGACCCAACTGGATTATAACATCAGCTCTCATACTCTACAACTAGGCCTACTCTACATTCCAGCCCTGAAGGTTACAGGGAAAGATGAGAAGGTGCTCTTTCCGTGTGGTTGCCCCAGGTCGTCTTCCTGGTGTATTTCATTGGCATGATGGCTTTTCTACAATGTGTATGACATTAAAATAAAACACATGTTATGTAATATTACATTAAAATATGTTTAAGACTAAACTTAACTTGTGCCTCATGTTGGGGGAAAGTGAGACAGTGGCTCACTTTCCCCCACAGCATTTGGCTCACTTTCCCCCACCACCACAATTTGAGAAAAAACTACCTCTTTTTTCATTTCAGGCTAATCTTCAGTTATCAACATCACATGGTTTCATATGTTGGTAACATGTCAACATGTATGATAGAAGTTTTTCTATGTGAATACATTTGCTTTAGCACAACAGTTGATTAATGACAGCAAGAAAATTTACTGTTACATACAAAATACCTATTTTGGTGAAAAAAAACATGCTTACCACAGCACCATGACGTCCTCTCTTTCAGAGCCATGGGGAAATGAGAGGGGCTTGAAAACATATATCTCACATGACCACAAATGTTTTCCGTTGCCTAGATACAGGGGGTGGCTCACATTACCCGATGCCTCAGATTCCCCCGTTCTCCCTTATATTGAAAAAATTTACTTTTTTGAACCCTTAAATATATATAAACACTTGTTACTGTCAATAGGTGTACAGGAACTTTTTATTTATGGAAATATGCATTATCTAAAAAAAAAATTGTTACAAATATGTCTAAAGTGACATGACACATTTTCAAACTCAGAACATTAAGCATTTTATGTAACTGCACCTAACCCCCTGGAACTCCCTCCCTCCAAACATCAGCATCTCAGACTAAATAAACTCATTCAAAAGTCAACTCAAAACTCACCTCTTTAAGAAAGCATAATTACACCGGACTCCACTCCAAACCTTATCTTTAATTTGTCTGTATTTTGTTTTCTTTTTCTATAAGTATGATTTTCTATATGTTTGATGTAAAGTGTCTTCGAATGACCTCCAATAAAGCACTATATAAATTCTATATAATAACTATAGTAATATCAACTACTATTAACAGTCAAGAGATGACCAATGACTCTGCTATTGGTGTCAGGGGGAACTGTCAAGTGTGAATTAATCCAATGTATTACAACACACCTGCTGCTGCTGTTAATATGCTATAAGGCTACCTCCGGGGCAGCAATGCATCTCACTCAACATGATTGCTGGGATTAAAAAAAAAAAAAAAAAAAAAAAAAAAAAAAAAAAATTAGACACACCCGATTGCAACTCTAAAAAAGGCATACCATGAAACATTAATCAAAATGTGTTGCTCAGCCCTGTTTTTAGGAACTTTTACCACTAGAACAAGTGAAAGACAAAAAACACACCCTCAGACAGCGCCCCCCCCCACCCCTTTTAGACAGGAAAGCCTCAGCATAACAACATTCTCCTAGCTCCCCTCGCAGTGACTCAGAGCTGCTATACCTCAGCTGTGACCCGCTCAACCATGATTTATTTTAAAAATGGAACATGAATTCATATGTGTACACTTTGTCCCAAGCACTGGCTGTCTGTGACTTAGATGATCCTATATGTCTCTGGGTTGAAGAATTATAACAACATGCAGTTTTTTTGGGACGTCACGTGGTGGTGAATAAAACTGTAGATATTACTTATAAAATCATAGCTGTGGCCTTTTTTGTTTTGTTTCCCTGTAAAATAAAATCCGTGGATCATTCTCCATAGTAAAGCTGGGGTATATGATTTCCGATTGGTCAAAGTTAACATGAGCTGACACTTTGACCAATCAGAGCGAGGCTCCGATTCTCTGTTCTTATTGGCTGTTGGGACTGTCCATTGACTTTGGCACGACTTTGTTGGTGTAGAGCATGTCAGGGAGGGACCATAGGGGAGGGACCAAAGAGAACAAGTGGAGCGGTTGAGGTATTTGGATTCGAATCTCTATCCCAACTGCCATTTTCTCCCCAAATCCTCCACCCCAGCTTTAAGAATCAGGTGATATAAGAGTAAAGGTGGAGTCAGGTGGCGGTGCTCCGTGGCGTAGTGGGTAGAGCGTGTACCACATAGGCTCAGTCTTTGAAGTAGAGGACCGCGGGTTCGATACCAACCCGCTGCTGTTTACTGCATGTCATCCCCCTCTCTCTCCCCATGTCCACCCTGTTCTCTCGTCTTCAGCTGTCAAATAAAAGCTAAAAGACCCAAAAAAAATCTTTAAAAAAATAAGTGGAGTCAGTCATTCTAGAGAATGCTTGTTTTCCAAATCACTTTTTTTGTCATAATAACTCATTACGATCTGCTACTTGTGCAAATCGTGTGTGTGTGTGTGTGTGTGTGTGTGTGTGTGTGTGTGTGTGTGTGTGTGTGTGTGTGTGTGTGTGTGTGTGTGCGCGCACTGACTCAGGTGTTGATAAACAGACTAGTCTCTGTAAACGGGTGTGTAAACAAAGCCACCGTAGCTAGCAACATGCCCATTTATAGATCCTAGGCTGTGTATTAACGCTGGGTAACACAGGTAGCGGATCTTGAGGGAGATATTTACAGGTTTTGACAAAAAGTCGATTTTGACAACAAGCATTCCCCAGAATCACTGACTCCACCTTCAGCAGAAAGTCTGTCAGTTCATCCTAGACAGATAAAGAATAAAAAGGTTCCACCGTGTCTCTTACACTGAGTGTGCATGCTGAGAAGAAATCACCACTATTCCTCCTTTATGGCCTTTTCCTCTGTCTCTTTCATCTCTTTTTCTCTGATAGTACCTACTGCTATTTGTCCTAACACTAGGCCACTTATTTTGCCATTTTTACCAATGACTGCTTTGGAGTCGTATTCAGTTTAAGGTGACACTTGTCAAAGTATTTCTAAGAACACTGTACCTTTGTGTTTGGGCCATATGCAGTGTGTGTGTCAGCAGCAGCATCAGGCTGAGGTTAGACTGTAGGCTGTAGCAGGTTAAGCTGCTTGTAGCAACAGGTGCTCACACTGGCTGTGCTCCATCAGTGTGTGTGTCTGTGTCTTTGTGTGTGTGTGTGTGTGTGTGTGTGTGTCGGTGTGTCTTTGTGTGTGTCTGTGTGTGTGTCTTTGTGTGTGTGTGTGTGTGTGTGTGTATTTGTTTGTGCGCGTGAGGGGACATCCCATAGCAGCCGACCTTGGGAACTTGCCAACATGGATGTATGAGGTGGCAGCAGGTATGATGTTTGAATCTATTAGCTGATCACCAAACACTGGCAAGGAGGCATTACTGTTAATTTAGCACACATATTGTTACATAAAGCTCTGTGTGTGTGTGTGTGTGTGTGTGTGTGTGTGTGTGTGTGTGTGTGTGTGTGTGTGTGTGTGTGAGTGTGTGTGTAGGGTCGGCATCTTCATCTCTTTAGGTTTGAAACCAAGTTCGGGCCCAGAGATTAGACAGATGTTCCAGATTTGTATCTGTGTAAAGCATATGAAATTAACTGTTAATTCCTTAGGCCACTGTGTGTGTCTGTCTGTGTGTGTGTGTGTGTGTGTGTGCGCATGCGTGCGTGTGTCTGTGCGTGTGTTATGTCTGTCCCTACAGTGTTTTGGCTCTCTGTTGACTCTGTAAACCTACACCTCATTTGCATAATACCAACAGCTGGCAAATGGATAGGGCAGTTACACCTGTCCGTCCACCTGTCCAAAGGTGTGTGTGTGAGTGTGAGTCAGTGCTTTGGTTCTACCCACCTGTTCAAACGTTCTTCTGTGTGTGTGTGTGTGTGTGTGTGTGTGTGTGTGTGTGTGTGTGTGTGTGTGTGTGTGTGTGTGTGTGTTTGTCAACCTAAACAAAGATGAAATTATTCATTACCAAGGATACCATGAATTATTTGAATATGGTTTAATCCTTCTAACGTGTTTGACCAGTAAAACTAACTCTCACTGATGCTACAGTTTTAACATTAGAGCTCCTTTACAGGCGCAATTATTCAATACCTTTTAAATAATAATAAATATCTGACTTGATATGTAGTAAAAACCCCAGACATTTACTGGTTGCAAAAATGTCTTTCATTTTAAATAGAATACTTTTGGTTATTTGGTCCTACGCTACATAATACCTCTTTATTTTTTTTAAGATATTTATTTTTTGTCATTTTTATGCTTTATTGATAGTGTAGAGACAGAGTCGGAATGGGGCAGAGAGGGGAGTGACATGCAGAGAACGACCGCGGGCTGGAATCGAACCCGGGTCCGCTGCTGGCCGAGGCCCATGGGGGGGACGCCCTACCAACTGAGCTAAGGGCGCTCCCCCCCCCCCTCTTTATTTTTTTAAATTAAAATCTAGATAATAATAATGGCTTGGGTTTATATAACGCTTTTCTCGCACTCAAATCGCTTTTCATTTGAAGATAGGTTTGTTTAGAATGCAAATAAAAGTACATTTAAGTTGAGTTGACTGTTTTTACACTGAAATTCCTTTTCCCCCCCGGTAAAGTTCGAATTGTACCAATGCTCTTAAATGTTGACACGTTCCTCAAAGCATCACTAAAGAGTGGCTCCACACTCAGAGCTCTTTAATGTCTCAAACTGAGATCAAAGTAAAGACTAAAAAGTTTACAAAAACTATTCTAGTGTCCTGCATGTTGTGAAGCTTCTTGAGATGCTGTGATGAGTGGCTAGAATACTTTGGGGTAATATTTGATGGATTTCAACATGGCGTTGGCCATAGGAAGCTTTTGGGAAACTGCAATGATTAGTCAATAATCAATTAGTTGATCGAAAGAAGTTATTTTGATGATACCTTAATTGTTTGTGTAAGTTGTCATGATTTCATCCCGTTCCTTTATACATAGAAGTTAACTGAATATCTTTGCTTTTGGACTGTTAGGGCTGTCACATTGGGCATTATAACCAGATTTTTAAAGAATATTTTAACAGACAGAATAATTGAAAGACTAATCCATTATGAAAATAACCATCAGTTGCAGCTCTAAGCATATCATCTTTTCTTAGCCAGATGGGATGTATAGCCGCGTTTCCACCAAAACTACCGGGAACGTTGAGTTCCAGGAACACCTCTTCCAAGAAGAAGAAAAATAAAAGGCGAGACTACTGAACAGTATGAACATTGAAAGTTAAGCTGTAAACATATCACATCAAGCCTACAAAGATATGTTGGTGCCAGAAAGTACTGGGCAAAAGCAATGTGCATAGAAGATTGTATATGTTAAAACAATCCCTGTTAAATGATCCGTTTAAGTAAATTTAGTGTCAGGAAAAGTCTGCCATACATCATTGTCTTTTAACTGGAGAATTCATTTTATTCTAGAAATTATAACTGAAACATTAATGATTGAGTGAAAATGAAATTCCGGATGCCATGCTGGTACAAAAAGTAACCTTGTGAAGTAACCTGTCAGAGTATACACATTCTGCTGTTAATATGCAACAAGACAGTAACATGTTATCATTGTCTTTTCTCCTCCTGTAGCAAGACCCCTTTATTCTAATCTAGTGTATGTCCAAGGTGAAATGTACATTCTTTACATTTAAAGGTCACATATGACGCTCATCTACTAGAACCTGTTTTCATGATGATAGTGTCCAAAAAACCCTTTGTATTTCTCCCGGTATCATCGCTGTATCTCCTCTTGTCAGCCTCTGTCTGAAACGCTCCGTTTTGAGAGCCTGTCTCTTTAAGCCCCGCCTTCCACAAAGCCCAGCCTGCTGTGATTGACCAATCGTAAATTACGTTCCCCTCTTCTCATGAGTTGTCATACTCTACATGGGAAGGGTTTCAGAGGAAATGGCACACACTTAGTGGACTAGTCATAGAGTACCCGCTGCTCCCAAATAATGCATTACCTCCATATCCACTGACAGTATTGTCTGCTTGCTGTCTGTTGTCTGTTTGATTCTAGTCTGTTGACATTGTTGCTTTTGCTTTTTCTATCTCCCAGCTGGATGGGGACAACACGTTCCTGGGTATGCCCGACCAAGGCCTTGACTTTGCCTCAAACAATCAGGTTAGTGTGTTTGGTGTGTGTGGTGTGTTTGTGTGTGTGTGTGTGTGTGTGTGTGTGTGTGTGTGTGTGTGTGTGTGTGTGTGTGTGTGTCTGTGTCTCTCTGTGTGTCTGTGTCTGTGTCCTCTGACATTTTCCTGTTTCTTACTGCATTGAGCTATTTTTTCTAACTTGAAATGGTGTTAGAACATTGCCCTAAATGAATGGTGAATGGATATTCTGTATCTTGTCATAACACTCGCTCAAGTGTGATCACTCATGTGTGAATGTAAAACAAGCGGGGGTTAAATAAGTGCACAACATATTGTATATCAGGTGAGCACAACATTCACAATTAACTATACATGTATTTTCAATCATCACCTTGGTTCGCGCCTCTCAAACATGTTTAACATTCACATGATTCTCTCGTGTCTTTAAGATCACCTTTAGATATTTCAGTCTTAACAGTTTTTTTTCCTGTTCCATCGAACCAACTTTTTCCTTCTGTCCCGTTCCGCCAATCAATATCACTTAGTGCACTCAACCTGAGGCCCACAAAGCACTGCAATGATTATATATCTCCAAGCTTCTTCTCTTAGACACATAGAGAAGTGCTGCACTAGTGTGTGGGAGTAGTGGAGGAGTTGGGACTTACTTATTAAATGCAATGTGCATTTAGAATGTTAGCAATCAGTAAGTTTCCTCAATAAACCAACAGTTTGCTTTAAATCAATTCACCATTATTCATTTAATCAAACGTGATGTGTATTCATCTTCTCTTGGCTGAATCTTGTGTCTTTAGTTGATTGACTTTAACAGTGGCACTGCCCTCGTTTGTCTCTGTGTCAGCAGCTGAACACTACATAGCAGCTTTTGAGGATGGATATTTAGCAGCAGAGAAAAAGATTAGACCTTTGGACTAAACTGACCTATGTCACATGAGTGTGTGTTTAATGGTAAAAGGTCACAATAAAGCTCAAAGTTGGGCTGCAACCAGCGAATACTTTCACTGTTCATTCATCTGTTGACTCTTTTTTTTTATATTAAATAATACAATTAAGGAGTGCAAATCACAAGTATTTCCAAGATGAAGCAGTCAATTCTCCAGTCTATCAAACAGCAGAATGCCTTCTGCTTGGTGAATTACATAACGATGGTCAATGTTGTTGTTGTGAAGTATAACATGTATCAGATTGCACCAGAATTTGTTAAATATATATATTTTTTTTTATTGGGTATATCAATGTATACCAATTAAGTTACATTCAATCACTGGACAAATTCTAAAATACATTTTAACATGATTTGTGTGAACAAACAAAAAAAGAAATTTGAGGGAATCCCCTGGATCAGCCATTTTTATTTTATTTTTGATTTATTTATGTAAATTGTATGACATTGTCCTGACAAAGTGATGTATTACTGAATTGAGAGAATAATTGGCATGTCAATTTGTAACTGAACTAACTGTTATTTGCAGCCTGCTTGCATTTTTCCTATATAAATAAAATATGGTCATTGATCATTTTTTTATTGAATAAATTTCCTTGAAACTGTTGAGATAAGTGCTGATTAAGAAGACTCCCCTGAGACCAGGATAAGATAAGTATAGTAAATGGATAGATGGATGGAAACTCGCCACTAGAGAACATTGCGTTTGTTGCATAAAATCAGATCTGGGTTCATGGCTAGTTAATGGTGTATGTACAGCTGTCCTGTTACATCAGCGCTGTGCTATGACCAACGTATTAAAGCTCAGCTGTCTTTAGATTACTAAGCAACAGCAATACAACAGCACCACGCAGCAAACAGGCCTTTAATATGGCCATGGGTGTAGCTGCATTCACTATGGACAGTAGTACAGTAGTTTCCAAAGGCCTCAAAAGTAAGGTTTTATTTTGTTGGAACAGCATCACCACATAAGCAAGAACCTCCACTGGAGATCCATTATTCATAGAGCACACTATAGAGAATATTACATGGTATAGGAATCTATGATTTGATGTTTTATTCATAGTGTTTGTGCCATAAGAAGATGGGGAGTGGTCGTGGGTTGAAGAATAATTTATGGCTTTATTATCGAAGTAGCATTGCCTCCATAAAGTCAGAGGTTGTTGTGATGAATGTGACCAAATTTATGTCCGGTCTGACCCTCAATCCTTTTCATGTTTGAATAGTTAATAATAGGGCAGCAGTGTGAAGTGACTGCTGTAATGCTCAAACAGGGAGATGGATGGAAAGAGAAAAGGAGAGAATGGAGGCTCAATGTAACACTATCTGTACTGTACGTGTGACTGAGAGTTTGTCTCTTTATAACCAAGGATTGGCAGACAGATCTGAAAAAAGACTCCCCTCCTCCCCGACTGTTCTCGAAGCTGTGCAAACATTGTGCGATTTTATGAATCTTGAGCGTCCCCTTAACTCACACTACGGACACGGCCAAAACGTACAACTCCTGTGCTTACACTGTACGCTTCGATTGACTAGTCACAACATGAGCGCTCACTATGAACATAAACGTGGAGCCCCTGAGCTGTTTTGCCCATTGGTGATTCCAATAAAATATCATTTTAACAAGGTGGCCGGGTCATGCCGACATAAAAGAGAGAGGTTGCATCACTCGCTGTGCAATCCTGCTTTGAATGGAGGCCAGAGGTAGCTAGGATCTACAGCCAGTCAGCCATGCTAGTAACTCTATGTGTCAGGATGCTAAAATGCTCAGAATGACAGTACCAACATGATAATGTGTGGAAAGTATAATTTGACTTTATCGACCTAGGATGTAATGTCTGCTAATTATGGTAAATGGACTTGTATAGCGCTATATCTCCGTTTATCACAGACCCAAAGTGCTTTACATTGTTTTTTTTGTACACATTCACCCAGTCACACACACATTCATACACCGATAGCAGCAGCTACCACGCAGGGTAGGCTTAGCACTAGGGTGCTAAGCTAACTAAGCTAACTATCGGGAGCAATTCGGGGTTCAGTGTCTTGCCCAGGGACACTTCGACATGTGGCGGGGAGACAGGGGATCGAACCTCCGACCCTGCACACCAGAGGCGAACTCCCTACCCACTTCGCCACTGCCGCCCACAAAATTAGCACTTAACCCACAGTGCAGCTGAAGCTGATGAGAAAATCATATATATTTCTGTTGCAGGTGTTTGATCATAAACCAAACTATAAGACCAAAGAACATCTTGACTTGATTATGATGCTAGAGGAAAGGTCAGGGAAGCACCTTGCCTGGTTAGCAGGATTCATCCTCTGGGAACCATGAATGTCACCAACCTTTCTATCTAAAATAAAATCCAAAGCTACTAGCACGGCAGCACCTCTGAAGCTCACAACCTCAAATTGTATCTATTGGTTGTTTAATCAGTACAAAAATGTTTTACCTGGATGAGCCACATTTGCCCATTGAACAGATTCTGACGCCTTTTCTCCAGCCGGAGAGTGAGGCAAACATCTAAAAATTGGTTCAGCGCATCCATGGAACTTACATTCTTGTCTTTTACAATATAAAAGATAAGTTCTGTTGCATAACTAGATACAAAGTGTACGAATACTGAATTGAGCCTCGAATAAACTACAGCTGAAGTCCAGTGACTGCCTGCCTGCACAGAACCCTGTTTACAGTCTTTATGTTTCAGCTAAACTAGTAATGGCTCCAGGTTCATATTATAAATGGACATACTGTATATGAGAGGAATATTGATCATGTCACCCATCTCTCGGCACAAAAAGCGAATAATCGTATTTCTCAAAACATGGATCTGTTCCTTCAATCAATATAGTGTCTGGCCTGGTTTAGAGAGCTGTTTTTTTTACTGGGGGGGGCTTCCATGTGGGACTGTATAGAAATGAATGAAAGTGAAGCTAAGATGAGGGTGTTGTTAACCAACATTTATACACAGAAGGACATACACGTCACACATACAGTATATATATACAAATAAAAGATGAACTCCTCAACTCAACTATCCTGTTTGTGTGCCAGGGTTGTTATATATGTTTGATGTTTCTATGTGTTTGTCTTTCTTCATTCAGTGCAGCTGTACAACACTGGATGTAACCTTTTCTTATCAGGGATTAGCTGTGGAGGGAATGAACTGGCAATTTATTTACAGCCTCCACCTCTCTCTCTCTCTCTCTCTCTCTCTCTCTCTCTCTCTCTCTCTCTCTCTCTCTCTCTCATTGTTTTCTCTGTCTGTCTTTCTGTCAACTGTACAGTAGTAAATGTTAGTTATTGTGAAAGTAAAAGCCAACTAAAAGCCAACCATAAAGATATAACATTATTTTGTGTGTGTGTGTGTGTGTGTGTGTGTGTGTGTGTGTGTGTGTGTGTGTGTGTGTGTGTGCGAGCGAGTGAGTGTTTGTGTGTGTGTGTGTGTGTGTGTGTGTCTCTCTCTCTCTCTCTCTCTCTCTCTCTCTCTCTCTCTCTCTCTCTCTCTTTGTAATTGCTCCTCTTCGTTTTTGTGTGTGGGAGACTCTTTGTTCATGTCTGTGTGTGGGAGACTCTTTGTACGTCTGTGTTTGTGTGTGTGTGTGTTTGTTTGTGTGTGTGTGTGTGTGTGTGTGTTTGAACGTACATCTGTGTGTGTGTGTGTGTGTGTGTGTGTGTGTGTTTTGAACGTGCGTTTGTGTGTGTGTGTGTGTGTGTATGTATACCAACGTGTGTGTGCTTCTCTTTGTCCTTGCTCCTCTTGGTGACCTTTTGCTTTGCCCCCTTGACTTTGCGTGACCTCTGCGTTCATTTGAAGCATTGTTTGTCTTTGTGATTCTTTACCACAGTTTCGTGTGCCGCAGCCCCCTCACCCGCTAAGCAAGGCCACGCCACACAACCAGCCCGCCTCACAACACTGGAGGAGGGACACACACTTGGCCGACACAAACCGTCTGCCTTGGGTAAATGCACATACACACACACAAACATTACACACACGCACTAACGCACCCACTCACACACTCACTCACTCACTCACTCACTCACTCACTCACTCACTCACTCACTCACTCACTCACTCACTCATTCACTACACCAAGTGTATACAGCTGTCCCTAACTTACATTAATTTCATTATTAACTCGATAACAATTTCAAATTCATAGTTTTGAACATGAGCCTTCTGTTTTTGGATCGAATAGCTTGTGTAAAATAAGGTGTGTAATGTATTAATTATTGTAAAAAGCCACATCTGTGAGTTCAATGAGTTGAACTGAGACACATACTGAATCAGCTTTGAGGTAAATAGATGTACCAGATTGGACTTTAGCTAACTTCCTGCAGTTAGCCGTCCCCTCCCTCGTCCCCACGTCACCACATTAATACACTGCGGTCTTCAAACATCGAGTTATCTAGCATCATCTCAGATCCTTAAGAGTGATACAACATTATAAAAACCATTAAAACAGACATTGGGAAGGATTTTTACCTGCTCCGCCATTGTAGGCGCATACACATTCACCCATCTGTCGCTCTGCACGTGCACCGTCAGTGAGACGGGTGCCGGTTTGTAGCGTTCTCTCTTCTGATTGGTTATCAGTAGTGGGATCCCAGAAAAGTTTATTTGACGATTACATGCAGAGCGGTTGACTGAGAGATCGGCTTTATGAAACGCCCACACTATATAAGTGATCACTGAATGAATAAAGAGCGATTTAACACTTTTATTAACATAAATAAATCGCTTACTTCACCTTTAAGAAAGGAGCCCTGTATCATATGAAAGGGGTTTACTTTTTTTATACTATTATATTTAGTATTTGAAGCCTTGACCTTGACCCTGGGATTTACCTCATTATTGCTTCTGCAGTGTCTAAGTAGACAGACTCTATACTGCTATAATGAACAGTAACACAATATAACATACACAGATGGAAACACATACATACATACATGTAAATAGATGGGCCCACATTTCTCAAATTTCCTTTTTTATACACTTAAAATAAAAAACATTCAAAAATACACTGCAGAAGCTTTCCTCAATACAAGTTCATATTGACAGATAAACATAAATAATGTGCATGGACATGCCCAGAAAACACCCCCCAAGCTATCAAGTAAGCACAGACATAATTTACATTTTATACTTCAAATTGAATCTAATTTAAAGACTTTAAGATACCTACCTTCGCCCACCTAGATACATGTAATGACCATTCTGATGTTATAAACTGTTTTTGATTCATATACAGCAGACATGGGCTTTTTTCATATTATATATAGAACCGTCATGAACATGGAGTTGTGATAAGTGAGTGTGTAATGTGAACACGTGTGAAAGGACTTAATCCTGACTACATTAGTCTTTTCTAGAAACTTGCAGTGCACAGGGAACAGCCTATTGTGCTGCCATGAATGGAGGGAGCAGAGAGAGAGAGAGAGAGAGCCAAGTAATTTATGCACAACTTGAAGAAACGATAGAGAGTAGACGAGAGAGGGAAGGAGAGAGAGAGAGAGAGAGAGGCAGACAGACAAGCTATGTCTATGTAATTTATGCATAGCTCTGAGCTCCAACATGAGACTGTGTGTGTAAAGAGTTCGACCATTGGAACGGTTAGACTGGTTGGTTTGTCAGGGCCTGAGAAACACAATGTAAGTAAGGAAATAAACACATGAGGAGACTTCAAGGTTTAAAAAATGTGAATAGTGTTCTTGAAAGTAGCGGACTTTATGGATGAGTCTAGAAAGACACTGAATGACTAGATAGTTGATGCAGAACATGACTAAAGAAGTTGGTGGTTGCCTTAACAAGAATGCAAAGAAAGTCCTTCATTTTGCATGTGTCATGTGACCTTTAGTAATACACGATTGTGATAGCGTTAGCCTCATAGCATAATTGCCTAAATCATATTTACTCTACTCTACCTTTACTCTAAATATAACCCTTATAAATGATGACTTAGGCAATTATGCTATTAGGCTAACGAAAAGTAGATGTAGAGTAGATGTAGAGTAAAAGTAGAGTAGAGTAAATATGATTTAGCCAATTATGCTATGAGGCTAACAATATGTAGTCATCATACGAGTGCCTTTAGTGATCAGGCAATTGTTGGAAAAAAACAAATAAAACATACCAGTTGTAAAACATGGATGGAAGCAAATGGCCATACAAATATGAATTTTATAATCAACTGATGGATTCTGTCCAGGCTTTTTTTGTTTATTATTGGTGTCGCAACTATTAGAAGGTTCAAAGTGGGGAATTGAGAATTTTATTTCACAATAAAGTCCTAAGTAGCTTGTAAGAGTTGGTCAGGGCTGAGAGAAGGGAACTACACAGATAATCTTTGAGACTGACTACAGCACTGCATCTTCATGGTGTAACCCCAACCAAGAAAGTTAAAATTCACTGCAATATATATACATTATGTGGAAGCTGTGTAGCACTGGAAACAAGTTGCAAGAACCTGGTTGTAGTTGCACCACAAGTTCTTTGATGAGGAGGAAAATGCAGGGTATGTTCCTAAAATTAGAGGCTATAGTTACAGATCCTGATGGGTGTTTGTTGTAGATCCCTTTAACCATAATTAAAGAGGAACCTTACCGACTCTATAGGCCAAAGTCAATTTACTAGTCATGGAGAATAAGAAAGTGTGCTATTGTGTTCCATTTTGGGAGGGGTAGGGTTCAGTATTTTTGGAGCTTAAATCATACTAGGGACTACTAAGTGAGGGACTCTCTTGCATCAGGGACTTTGCTGCACCATTTTCCCCCTCCTTTTGCAAGTGCTATAGTGAATGGTTCAACTGGCCGTTTTTGCCATGTTAGATGCCTGCACTTTAAAGGTCACATATTATGCACATGTTTACGTTTGAAATTGTAATTTGGGCTTACTTCTAGAAGCCGTGTTCATGGTGTAGTGTCCAATTTTTTTATATATATTTCTGACAGTGCCATTGCTCAATCTCCTGTGTCTGAAACGCTTCGTTAAAGCCTGTCTCTTTAAGCCCCGCCTTCCAAAAAGCCCAGCCTGCTCTGGTTGGCCCTGGATCTAACTGCTGGTTTGAATCTAACTGTCATTTAGATTCAGGGGTAATCTGGTGGTGTGCTTATCACAGGTGGAGGTGTTGATAAATTAGGTTGGTGATGAGGTGGCATGGCTTCTCCCCTTATGACATCATAGGTGGAGATAAAGCTAGCTGGGGTTTAAAAGGAAATCCTGGTGAATTACCAATACAATGTTTTTACTTGTTGTTTGTGTGACACTTGACCAATACTTTTCTATATCTCTAAAGTCTATTTTCTGTTTCCAACATTTCATTTTTCCGTGTCGAGAGCGTCCACTCAAACCGTGGCTTAGCACAGTGGCTGCTAATTACACAACTAGCACAACATAGAACTCCAGCCCTAACTCATCACTCAGCTCACAAGTCATGCCACTCATAACCGACTCCACACACTGCATGTGGGTTTGAGATAGAGTAAGGAAAGAGTGAGGGAGAATGAAAAGAGAGAAAGAGAGAGAGAGATGAAAGAGAAATGGAGGATGAGATTAGAAGAGCGAGAGAGCAAAAGAAAAGAGGGGTGGAAGGAGAAGGATGGAGAGAGACGAAGAGCAAAAAGAGTTAGGAGAGGCAGAGACTGGTGTGGCCAGCCAAGCAGAAAAGGCTGTCAGTCTCTATAAAAGATCTCCTCTGTCAGATTAGTATGAAAGGGCTGTGTCTCTCTCTCTCTCTCTTTCTCTCTCTCTCTTGTGTCTCTCACTCTTCTCTTGCGTGATTCTCTCACTCCATTTCCCTCTTTATGTGTCTCGCTCGTTTGTCTCTTTTTGCTCTCAGCATAATTCATGATCATGTATGGAGCTGCTAACAGTTTTTTTCTTCTCCTTGCATGTCAGATTAGCATTGATATATTTTATAACACACGACGCTCCCGCCCTCTGTGTATTCTCCCAGGCTTCTTCTTCTTGTAAATATAAATGACTGTGTTTTTCTGTTGCTGAATGGGTGAGTATTTTTTTGCTCATGAGGCTTTTTGTTGAAGGCTGTGGGACTATCATTCGTGATAATCAGCTGTGTGTGTGATAGGAGCTGTGTCTGAGGAAGAAAGACTTACATGTAGTCACAATACAGAGTCTGAGCAAACACTGGATTGAGTATCGTGGGCTAATGGTGTGATGGGCAGTATTTCCATCTATTATCTCTTGACAGTAATGTTTCATGACACTCCTGGCCCCTTATAGTCCCCTATGTAATTCTTATTGATTTTCCTCTGCCCATCAACCCAAGCTCTTTGTCAGATAGGACAGCCCTTCCCCAACTTGACTTTGTCCCACATCAGGGAAGAGTCAGTAACCATCTCAACAATGTGACCAATAAGGTTAAAATACAGTTATTGAATTTGAATAATATATGGTTTTAAAAGTGTATTGTCTCTAAATGGAGTTATTTAGTTTGTTAGTTAATTAGCTTGCCTTAATGGATGGCTTCCTTCTAAAAAACCTAACATGGGTATTTTAATGTAAATGGTCTCCACTTATGGCGCTTTTCCACCGCACATGTAGCTCGACTCGACTCAACTCGACTCGACTCAACTTGGTTTGGTAGCAGCACGGGTCGTTTTCCACCGCAAATAGTACCTGCTGAACGTGGGCGGGGTCGTCGTAAGGGGCTGAAAGCCTACTCCGGAGCAAAGTAGCAAAGCAGAAATTACGAGCAGTTGTTGCACTATTAACTGAACCAACCGCCAAAAACACGGATGAATTTTTTTAAGAAATACCCCCTTGTATCTGTTTGCTAAAAGAAGTAGAAGAATATTGCTACGGGCCATTAAGAGGGATGGTTGTTGTCCCAATGTGTGACTCTGCCACACAGTCAGCTGTAGGGATGCGTCACGTAGGCTACATCCCTATGCACGTAAACACGGGCATGATAAAGTTGACTTGTGCTTGTTTCAGGATACGTGTTTTCAAATGCAAGCCGTGTCTCAGCCTGAATATTTTATTGAGGTAATCAGTTCAGTCCGAGGCTTGTAATGTAATCGCTCGCTATCATGTCTGTCCCAGCTGGCTACTATTTAGCCTAGCTGCTAGCTGTCCTACATGTCTCCTCTCGTATGTAAGTAACTTCCCCAACAACCAACACTGGGTGAGCTTAGCGAATATATGGAAAATAAATTCGGATCTGTGATGCAAATCAAATGAAAGAGAGCCAGAGAAGGCTGCACGCGGCGGAAATACACTCAAAAGTCCCGGAGACTTGGGGAGAATAAACAACAGAATGAAGCCGGTAGTCTCTGGCCACTGATTGGCCAGACAATAGTCTCTGGCCAATCAGTGGCCGGCCGTCTGCCGACGTCACCTTTTAGCATCGGCTCAGCTCGCTTGGACCCTAGAGCGAGGCGATACCAAAAAAGCAGCCGCTACGTGGTACCAGGTACCATGAAATTGCGGTGGAAAAGCCAAAAATGCGAGTCGAGTCGAGTCGAGTCGAGCTGATACCATGCGGTGGAAAAGCGCCAATATAGAGTGCTTTTCCCTGGTTTTTCACAGACTCAAAGCGCTTTACATTGTTTTGTACACCAATCACACACACATTCATACACCGATTGCACATGAATAGTAGAGTCGGCTGCTTTAGACTATTGAGATGCAGCCCCAGAGCACACAGACCCTTTTGTTGATTGTAAATACCCCAAATTGCTAACTATTGGGAGCAATTTGGCGTTCAATGTCTTGCCCAAGGACACTTTGACATGTGGCGGGGAGACTGGGGATCAAACCTCCGACCCTGCACTCCAGAGGGGACCTCCCTGCCCACTTTGCCTCTGCCATCCATGTATAGTATATAGATTACAAGTCCAAAACCATTACTATGTTTCACAGTGGGCACGGTCAATGTCCAGTTTGGTACACATGGTCCAACCCTATACTAGTCTTTAGGGTTGCAAAATTCCGGGAATTTTCAAAGTTGGAAACTTTCCATGGGAATTAACGGGAATTTATGGGAATTAACGGGAATTTTGGGAATTAACAGGAATAAACGGGAATTTACTAAATTTAAAGCAACCCAATGCACTAAATTCACCCAACTATGTTATTTCAGTCCAGACAAACGTTCTAGACTGTAAAAACAGTTTTTTACACAAAGTTGTAATATATTTATGAACATTTCATTTCAAATCAGATTGTTTTTTAAAGTTTATTGAGACACCCAACTTGATATCGTAAATTTGTTTTTGCTAGACCAGGTTTACAGAGGCTTAAACTGTGATTTTAAATATAGTTGGGGACAATATATTTTAGCATAATCTTGACTAAAACAACCAGATTTTATGCAAGTACACTAGGCAAATTGCACATAGCACACATCCTACTGCAGGGGTACTGAGGCCACACCCCCTACATGCACTGTGCATTCCTCCATCACATGGGGGGCATTTGACTTTATTCATTGAATGGGTGGAGTCAGACCCCATGGGTCAGACAGATGAGTAAAATTTTACTCAACATGCATCTTTTTGTTGTTCAGGGAAATTATTGATTGTTCATAAAATAATCAAAACTTGATAAAGTTCTTCTTACAAATAGGGGAGAGTGGCCTAAGTTGTGCCAGTGGGCAACTTGTGCCACCCATTGTTTCTAGATAACCATAGAAGAAATTGGAAATGTGACCACATATTTAAGAAGAGCCATCCATTTGACTCATCATGTAAAGAAGGGAGAAACATGGAATAAGATATAAGCACATTTAAGCTCAAAAAACTGTGTTTTCCCTTTCAAAGTAAAATTTCCATGATCAATGTTTTTTGATTATTGTGTCTGAACAATTATAGACAAGTTTGAAAACATTTGACACATGTTTTAGTGCTTTAGTATGCTACACTTTGTGTCTATATAGTTAGGACGATGTCAGCCCTAAACTGCTGCATCATGCTTATTATCCAAAATTCTGGGGTTGAGGTGATTTGTGCCAAAGAGCCTAGGTGAGTTTTAAGTAAGTGGAGTAAGTAATGGATGTGTCTTGCAATACAGTTTATGAGATATATATCAATGGCACAATTTACCCCATGGTATTTTCTCCAATGGCACAACTTACACCACACCGGGGGCAAGTTGTGCCACAAGACAACTTTTTTCCGAAAGCTATATTTCGTCAACAGTTTATTCCAGATCCAAAGTTTTTATTGTCGGGGATGCACAACACCCTGAAATATATGTATATATTTGAGTTGGAGACTTTACTGTCAAGGCCTCACTTTAAAGTCACTTTGAGTAAAAAGTGGCACAACTTAGGCCACTCTACCCCTAAATCTGTTCAAATGTAATGTTTTTTAATTGTATTATTTTGCATGGATGTCTGCCTATGAACAAACATAGTGTTTAAATGTTTAGATTTATGTTTGTATGAAAAAAAAAATAATTTAAGTTACCGCCATTTAGTTAATTCCTATAATTTCCAATTTTGAATATTCCCAAAATTCCCGAGCGAAAGTTCCCGTGGAAACTTTCCGGAAACTTTCCGGTAATTTACCGGAAACTTTCCACCCCTTTGCAACCCTACTAGTCTTTAAATGATTTTTCACCAACCTGGTCTTTCTTCCTCTTCTCTCTGTAGTCATATGGTGGTTTGAGCGACGAGGACTTCAACATCCCTGCCATCACCTCAGAGCACATGCTGTCCCCCTCTGGAGCGTACCACCCTCTGGAGCCCCCTCCCAGCTCCTCCTCACACCCCCACTACCAGCTGCAGGCTATGGGCATGTCTGGAGGGCAGGATGGAGGCGCCATGTTGAACCGAGACCGATTCAGTCCCAATGGAGGGCCGATGACCAGCACTCTGTCCGTGGTGAGTGCTCACACATTAATGGATTTAGAGATTGCATGGCAGGGGTAATGGTAGAATGTAAGGACAGCTTGAAAGACAAAGCAAGTCACGTGTTGATTGACAATGGGTAAGTTTTAAAATAAAAGGGTGACTAACACTTTAGTACAAATTGATATAACTACAAAAATAATGGTATCATATTACTTTTTCATATTCATCGAAACAATCTGGATGTTAAAAAAATAAAATACGATTAAAAGATTTACACTCCTCCTGGTCTTCTTTGCATTTTTGTCTTTCATCAATGCTCTTCTTTTTATTCTTATTCAAATTCTTAATTTCATTTAAATAATTCTATTTTATAACCGAATGTTTATGAGACAAAGTTATGTTAATGTTTTTTACGAGTTCATTTGTATTTCACCTTTCCAATACGGAAACAGTTCCAAGAGCCTTTACAGTCCTTGAGGTAAAATGATATATTATAACAACATTTAAAAAACTATCAAGCTTAAAATAACTAAAAAATAGAATGAAAGAAGATACATTACACAAGTATAACAGACTGGTGTAGTTAGGGGGCAGTAAGTAGCAGTCTCAAACTGAAGAAAGGCAATAAAAGTGGTAGAGGAATGGATCTAGTAAACTGTGTATAAGTATATTTGCCTGGGGATACTCCTCATGGATTTACCGGTTGTGTATGGTTGTCATATTTTATGTGTTCATAACTTGGCCAAACTTGTTCTTTTAATAACACACATCAGTCTTCCCTCAGTCTTCCCTTGGCCCAGGTGTCCTGTTAATCCTAACCCTACATTTTACCATGTGTGATGTCATGCATGGGAAAATGTAGGGTTAGACAGTGAGACCATAAAACACTCTTTCTGCCTTTTCTCAGGCTAGGATGAACTGATTTCTAAAATGGTTGCAAATTTATACTAGGGCCCGACCGATATGGATTTTTGGGTGCCGGTGCCGATGCCGATTATTTTCTGAGAAAAATTACGATAATGATTAAATCGGACCATTATTTTTTTTTTTTATCCCATTAATATATTTTTTAACCCTTAAATATATATAAATACTTGTTACCCTCAGTATGTGTACAGGAACTTTTTATTAATTGAAATATGCAAATTTAAACTCAGACATTAAGCATTTTATGTAACTGAACCCAACCCTCTGGAACTCCCTCCCTCCAAACATCAGCATCTCAGACTAAATAAACTCATTCAAAAGTCAACACAAAACTCACCTCTTTAAGAAAGCATAATTACACCTGACTCCACTCCAAACCTTATCTTTAATTTGTCTGTATTTTGTTTTCTTTTTATGTAAGTATGATTTTCTATATGTTTGATGTAAAGTGTCTTCGAATGACCTCCAATAAAGCACTATATAAATTCTATATAATAACTATAGTAATATCAACTACTATTAACAGTCAAGAGATGACCAATGACTCTGCTATTGGTGTCAGGGGGAACTGTCAAGTGTGAATTAATCCAATGTATTACAACACACCTGCTGCTGCTGTTAATATGCTATAAGGCTACCTCCGGGGCAGCAATGCATCTCACTCAACATGATTGCTGGAATTAAAAAAAAAATATATATATATTAGGGCTGTCAAGCGATTAAAAAAATTAATCTAATTAATTACAGGCTCTGTGATTAATGAATCTAAATTAATCGCATACTTATATGACACTTTTATGCCTGTTTATAAACAACTGTATAGGCTACCGTTCCCCTCTCTCTCTCTCTCTCTCTCTCTCTCTCTCTCTCTCTCTCTCTCTCTCTCTCTCTCTCTCTCTCTCTCTCTCATAACTTCTGTCTACTCCTCTCAGCCAGGTTACTACATTAAATAAATTTAGGAACTACTAGCGCCGAAAAAAAACACAAAAAAACAAGCAGGCTAAATGACTATCTCCCACAACAGACAGCGCTGCACTGCCACAGGTGCGGTGCGCATAGCCTATGCCGACTCATTCACCGTCCTTCTCATAGCCAAAAGTATTGACACACACACACACACACATACATACACAAACACACACACAAAGGAGGAAAAAAGACAGGCATATGCTTGGAAGAGTGAGAGGGGACGGGTGTCCGTTTGAAGGAGACGATTGCAGCTAGCAAACAAAAGTGAGACACAGTGGAAGATTGAGAGATACTGTTTTGAACCTATTGTTAATTAGGCACCCACTAAATCAATAATGCACAGACACTGCGGAGAATAACATAAGACGTATTCCTACCTTCATGCTTATTTGCCCGGAGCTTCCCATAAAACGTCCCTCTCTATGCTTCTTTCTTTACTCTTTAATCCCGTGCGGGCCATGTCAGCAAGCTACAGGTGCAGCTCCGCTATCGCCTCACCTCTTTTGCACCGGGTCAAAGGGCAATATAGAAGTGCAATTAATCTGTGTTAATTTTTTTAATCTCGTTAATTTTTCTGTGATTAATTAATCGAAATTAACGCGTTAATTTGACAGCCCTAATATATATATATCGGTATATCAGTCGGGCCCTAATTTATACTACATAGTATCTCGGAGTTCAATACACCTTCATATTTCCACCAGTGAAGTAGGTCTTTAAACCAGAACCACTGCTCAATCAGTTTCCTCACTGTAGTTCTAAAGTGCTGTAGACGCACTCTGTTAAATAATATGTGTCAATATTCTGTGAATACTGACGGACAGCAGAAAAGTGCGTTGGGATCGGTTAGAAACTTTGATCATCTTAAAACCAGCTCCCCTACATGACAGAAGTCCACTCTTTGAACACTCACCACGGATTGTTCTTAATTCTCCAAAGACATGATTTATATTACAGTGGACTATCACTTTGTGTTCTGCTCAAAGACTTGTTGACTTTTCCCCCTATTGGGAGAAATCTAAGGCTCTCAGTGATTTGAACTGACAGCCAGCTAACGTACAGTAGTAACCGTATTCTTTCATATTCTGTCCACTTTAACAGTTGAAACAGGATGTTAGGCCGGGGGGTGGGGGGCAGTGTTCTTTGAATCACAGCAACTGGCCTACATGACATTTTTCCCTCATATTTGAAGTCCCCCGTTTCACAGTAAAGTGAAAATCTTGCTTTTAGCTTGTGACATTCAGATATGTCTGACTGTGTCATACAGTGGAGAAATGAAAGCTTCACTCCAGACACAGAGTCACTTCAACTGCCATAGAACATGTCTATTCAGCGGTGTGACCGAGGTGTGTGTGCATCACAATCACTCATAAAGACTTCTCATTCTATTCAAAATGAAACTTTCTCATCTCCCACTCTCATCTATTCTTCTCTCCATCTCCATAATAAATCTAGCTGCTATAATATTAAGTGTCAAACAGAAACCTTATGATGAGCTCTTAACCTTGACTGGAGTTGAATTAGAATGACAATAAAATAACATTGACGGATTTTGATAACTTTGAGTTGTATCCATTTGTCCTTTCCCTCTGATCGTGTGTAACAGAGCAGATTATTATTTCTACTGGCGTGAAGGCTTTTTTTTCCATCTTTGTCCGTCTCAGTGCTACCTTTGCTCTCTCTCTCTCTTTCTCTCTCTCCTTCGCTTTTATATTCTCATACTAACATTCATTTACTGCCAGGCTATGAATGATGGTTGCCTGGCAACGGTGCCTAGCTCAGCCTAATCGGGTGGTTGGGGGGGTGGGTAGAAAGATTCTAGTCGGTGTGTGTGTGTGTGTGTGTGTGTGTGTGTGTGTGTGTGTGTTTGTGTGTGTATTAAGATGATCCACTTAAATAACTTAATTGTGTGTTAACTGCTTCAAATCATAATTGTTTTTTTGGTTTTCTTTTGTCTGTCGTTTATGGATGTTACTGAAAAGTAATTCAACCTATTATTCATTTCCCATGAGGTCTTCTTCTGATCTAAACATGGAACCATATAAGGTGAATTTACTAACATTATGAAAGAAATGGGAGACCTGAGCAGTTTTCCTAAGCAGTGTTGTAGAGATGAACAAGGAAAAGAGCAGCGCCCTACAGAAACACATTACAGAATTTACCAAAATTTAATTAAATTAAATTAAATTAAATTAAACTAAATTAAATTAAATTAAATTAACCAAAAGCAGGCATTCAAATTTCATCTTTTCTCAATATTGTGACCTAAGATTGTTCTGCCCGCTCTTACCTTAAGGTTCTTAATTAAGTTTAAAGGGTCAGAAATCTGTGAAATCAGCCATTTACAAAATCAACTCAACTTTTAAAGTAGAGCTTAGATGATTAGTTTACTAAAATATATTTTGTTTGGACAAAACGAGACGTCCCACTGGACTGGATTAGGAGCCAAAGGTTTGTTCTTAATTCAAAGAAGTACTTGATTAACAAATAGTTAATACATTTGATTAATAATTATCATAAGTCCTTAGCTCTCTTGTTTTTTTTTAAATGTAGTTGAAATACTCCTCATTAAGTAACTGTGTTATGTCCATGAAATACAAAATAAAATTCAGATTCTTCTGACTAAGAGCAAAAACATATTCAGAATTTGAACTGCAGGACTCATCATATTGAAAGGCTGTGTTTAACCACACCTATGTGAAGATGTGTGCTGTTTCCAATATGGTGACATGAGCCAGTCATTACTGGCCCTGCTATGATCAGGGGTTACCCCCCCCCCTCTATCAGCCCATCATCACAAATCTTTCTCTGAAGGAAAAATCCCATTTTTTTTTTCCATTGCGAAAAGCTTTTAGTTCCGAGGGGTGTAAGTAACCTTGTGAACTCCTGTTCATGTTAACAGATGGGAAGTTACCTTTAAAAAAAACACTAAAAACTACAGCTGTAAAACCTCTTCTTCCATTCCTACACCCCATTCTCCTTCCTGTATTTTAATTTTGAGAAGCATTTTTTGTTATTCAAATGATCTGAGCAAGGCAGTTTAATGATGTAATACATAATGACCTACTAATAATTGAACATCTAACTTAATCACATTTAAGAATTGTATTTGAAAATCTCATTAAAGTAAAAAAAAGAAAGTAAAACATAAAGAATGTGCATGTATTGGTCCATAGCTCAGCTTGTCCTATGTTAACAGTTGTACAGTATGTACATGGTGTGACTGAGTAAAGAATAAAAAGTCTTCCGGAGAAATTATGGCAGTGGAATATTTTGACCGTTTACTATTATGACCTTTTATTAAAACCCCAAGTACCAAACCACAGCTATTATTTTTCATGTATTTCTACTGGCTACATACGTCAACGAGAAAGCCTCTTCCGATGTGAGAGAAATGTCACTCGCTGTTCCATCTAAATACCACAGCCGTATATTCAGACGCTGCTGCTGCCGGTAATCCAGTTCAGGTTAATGTGTTCCCAAGAGGGGGGCAAAGCGCACCAGACCACATCCGCTCATCAACACAGGCCCAGCTTCATATCGGTGACAAATAGGCAGCCCAAGTTCCCATGCCGAGGGTGTTAGAAATGATAACTTTTGTTTTACTGAGAAATTGACGGCTATAGTGGCTGACTCACTACGAGACTGCTCACAATTTGCCAATGCCAGTTTTTTGCCAGACTGAGCTACGCTACCAGACAGAATGGGCTCCTAAATGGTTTTTAACTTAAAACCCGATAGGTGTTTCTCACAGAAGCTACAGTTTATTTGAACACGCCTTTTTATTTGACATTAAAATGTTAACATTATTGAAATATGGCGTTATATGCCCTTCACTTTATTGCATTATATAAAAATTGATTCCAGCATGCTGATATTTCATTCGACTTTATATGACATTTATTCAAGGATCCTGTCTTTGTCTCTTGGGGAGACATTGGTTTTTGAAAGACAGCGAGACACAATGAAATTTTAAGCATGGTGACACAGGTGTGACAGTAAACCTGTAGGCAGGGCGGTCTGGACCAATGATTGAGGCCCTGGATGCACCAGGAAATAAATCTGTACGTGTATCTATTCTGCCTTGCACCTGTGGACACCATGACGGCTTCTCCAGATGAAGTTATGTTGAAAGATCTTCTCCAGAGGGTTGCAAACAGAGTTTAATATCTCTATTGAAGTATTCACACACCAGTGTGACTTGATGTTTTAAATGACTTGTGATTCTGTCTTCTTTTTTGACCTGTGTTGCCTGTTGCCAGGGTTACTATCAGATTTCATATATGAGTGAATGGTGGACTGCTGCATGCTGTATGCACCCTGTTCCAGAGCCCAGCCAGCTCTGTTCCTAGCTGGGAACATATAACATGTGATGTAGCTCAGATACTGTTTCTACACAACTTCTGGTCAGGCCATTATGGAAACTTAGATACAAATCTGATTAAAAAGCAAAGTGCCAGCTGTTTCAGTGACACTTAGCATCATTGACTGAGTTTCTTTCAATGCTGCTGCAACACAGAACTGATTTTTTCCGTTGCAATCTTAGTAACATCACTGTTACTACATCTCTTGATATTATTATTATTTTTACCAGTAAGTCATCATTATTATAACTATGCTCATAGAGAGCTACATGTTAAAAAAATGTTTTAAATGCGGCATGTTCTGTAATATTTTCACTGGTTTACTGCTGTACAATTTTGGAAGATTCAGTCAGAGAAGGATAGAGTTACGTATATTGTACGCAATCAAAGGTACCATATGCTAATTTTCAGGTTTTAATTGTAATTTGGGTTTCTACTACAAACTGTTTTCATGGGGTAGTGTCCAAAGAACCCTTTATATGTCTCACAGTGCTATTGCTAAATCTCCTATATTCAGCCTCCGTCTGAAACACTCAGTTTTAGAGCCTGTCTCTTTAATCTAATTTTATCTCATACTTTGGGAGTCTCTAGTCACACTGAGGAGGACCCATAGTAATGTTGACCTTTAAATGGGATTTCTTAACCAATCGGAATTTACTGAGAATTACACTTCGGTAGTCCAGCTACGATGTTATCTAGTCACGTCAAAGTCACAGCTAAAGCATAAAGCAGAATATAAAGCACGGTGAGGTTATGAGTGTCAGCTAGATGCTGTATCAGCTGATGAAGATGAATGACATGTTCAGCCGAGGTGTAGGGCTACCTACTATAACACGTCTACTACGAGACAAAGAGAAGCACTAAGAAGTACCCAAGAGGAAAAGGCTTTTTTCTTTTTACTTTGCATCTGATCTTAAAATGTCTGCACAAGTTTTTTTTTATATAAGCTATAATGATGAATGGCTTTCTCTGAAACCCTAGGTAGAGCAACCTTGACTGCTGATACAAGTAATCATCTATAGTCAAGAAGTTGTTAAACCGATGAATAATAAAGTAGAAGATTTTTTCGATAACCAGCATCTTGCCTGGTACTTTTTCAAAGCTTCTTTACCTACACTTACTAACAGCCATTTTCCTTCATTGTCTTTGCTCAGATGCAGCAGATGGTCAACTCTGATTCGCGCTTTACCAGCAGCCAACAGCCAATAGAAGCAGCGCTTGGACCCAGGAGCCAGTCAGGCATGGGCCAGCAGAGTCAGCTGTCCACCATCAACCCAACACAGCTGGGCCTGGGCGGGAACTCCGTTACCCACAATTCTCCCTCACCTCCTGGGAGCAAATCTGCCACGCCATCTCCCTCCAGTTCAGCACATGAGGACGACAATGATGACGGACTCAGGGTAAAAAAAGACACATACACACACACTCAAACGCGCGCGCACACGCACACACACGCACACACACACACACACACACACTCTCTATATCCAGTTAAGATGAGACCCTGAGTCATATCTGGGCTGTAGCAACCATTTGTGTTATTATTTGTGTGCGTGCGTGCGTGTGTGTGTGTGTCTGTCTGTGTGTGTAGAGTTGTTATGTTAATGTAATGTGTCATAATAGAGCCATTCTCCCTGCATATAAACTAGATGGAAATCAGCTCCTTCACCGAGTGTTAGGTGTCTCACACTGAAACAAGCACAAACTGACTTTTCATATTCTGGGGAAATGAAACCATTACTGTACCGCTGAATAATATTTACCAACTCTGTCATTTCATTGGGTATGTATGGAAGAATGAGTTATAGATATAGGCAACAGCATAGTGGATACTAACCTATAAGTAATATACTATACAATACATTACATTCCTAAATATACTCTAAATATTGGTTGCACAACATGAGTCATGACCTGTCCTTATTTAGATCAGTAATAGAGCAAATAGCCTTTATAATCATAGGCAAAGCAAGGCAGGTTATTTCGTATAGCACCTTTCAAACATAGGCCGTTTCAAATTTAGGAAAGGCAGATGCTGGTATAAAATAATTACAAATAGACCACAATAAGAGGGAAATACAGTTACTGTGTAGTAATACATTTAATAAAGGAAATAAAAGTCCATTTGAATCAATACAAATGTGGATTACTTTTTCATTTTACAAGTCTGTTATTTCCTTTTCTATTTCCTGAAGGGTTTTTTGAACGGAGAATTTGGTTCTAATAACAGGGGAAAATACAGATAGTTCTGAGACGGTTAATTGGGGTCAGTTTAAAAGCACTTGTTGATTCCAAAATGTCCTCACCATTCATTATTATCATTGGTAACTTTCTATTTATTTTTTTCTTGGAATAATGTGTTTATCTGGAGACACATTTAAATCATATTTACTCTACTCTACTTTTACTCTACATCTACTCTATTCTACATCTACTCTACATCTACTTTTCGTTAGCCTAACAGCATAATTGCCTAAGTCATATTTTAAGGGTTATAGATATAGGGTAAAGTAGATGTAGAGTAGAGTAGATGTAGAGTAAAAGTAGAGTAAATATGATTTAGGCAATTATGCTATGAGGCTAACAATTTGTGCTTGGTCAGCTGAACTGCTGTGCACAGTTTAAGGACCAGCTTAGCAATCAATTGGAATTAATCAATTGGTTAATTAAGTGCACCAGTTAAACACTGTCTCTGTTTTATCAGTCCTTAGTTTCAAATGACATGGTGCCTTCTGGGAAATGAAGGCAATGACTTTCCCTTCTTGTGATTTGAATAAACTACATACATTAAGTTGCATAGATTTTATATTTGGTTGTGTCTGCAAATAATATTCCTGAGCAGTACTGTTCATGTTGTGTTGTGTTGTGTCAGTGCAGCAGACTGGTGGGGAGTTCCCCCATATTTGATCTCTCTGGGTGATTCATAGCTTCACATCAAACAACAGTTGAGGTCACATGTCACTGGTGAATTTGATCAAAGCCACGACTACAGGTGTGAATAGTTTAATGCCAGGTTAACTATAAAAGAATCCTACAGTGAATATACAACATGCTCACTACCATGGATGACATTTCAATACTGATATTTAGAGCGGTACAGTTTGGTTCATTACAGCTCATTGTGCAATTATTTGCGTTTCCACTGTCAAAAGTTGGGAAGGGTACCAAAATGAGCTAACCGTGCTATTCCTATTTTTATCAACCCATTTTGTTGGGGTACCAAGCCGTCCCAGAGGTCCAAAGGGGTGGAGCTACACACTTCCAGTCCATTGATTGGTCGGCAGAATGATAATATCTGTCTGAGCGATAGACCGCCCTATGTAGTCACCTCAACCAGAGTGCAGAAAACTGTCCGCATGCAACTCTTTGTTTATTGTGTGGTGGTTTTTCCTCTTGCTTGAGTTAATCAGCCTTCTTCTTATTCTTCTCCTGCCAGATGAGCAGCGGGATAGGAGAGAAGAGGCCCTCCACCGTGGACATCTGCAAGAAACCCAAAACACCAAAGAAGAAGAAGCGAAAGGATCCCAACGAGCCGGTGAAGCCAGTGTCTGCCTACGCCTTGTTCTTCAGGGACACCCAGGCCAACATCAAGGCCCAGAACCCCAACGCTACCTTCGGGGAGGTGTCTAAGATCGTGGCCTCCATGTGGGACGGCCTGGGAGAGGAGGAGAAACAGGTAACTCAACAACCACTAAGATGGAATGCAATGACATTTGGTGCATTCAGGACATTCAAGGTCCCCATCTGAAATTACTAATGATCCCATGAATCTTCATTTAGCCCTACCATAAGCTTCACATTTCAGTACAGGCTTAATTATATCTCGCTGGCTATTGGCTGGATTGAAATTAAAACTGGTTCATGTATTCCCACAGAAAGAATTGTATTAAGTTTGAGGATCCCTTGAATTTTCATCTAGAGCCACCATCGACTCAAATCGTAAATGTGTCCCAAAAAAAATGGTGGTTATTAAAAAAACTGTTACATTCCCATCAGCCGCAGGCCCGCAGCTAAGCTTTTTGTTTATTGCCATGTAGCAAATGGGAGGTCTTCCCAAAATTCCCAGGGCTCAATATTCACAGTTTTATATGGCACCAAATCTGACGTTTAATTACTGTCACATTTGTTTTTTTGGATAAAATACAGTCGTAAAGTAAACAACACTGACTTGAGCTCCATGATACCTTCATGATGTGTCATCTCTATACCACCCTGTTGAGTTAGGTTACGCAGCAGGGATATGAATCATGTTAGCAACAAATACTTTAATCTGGGCATGTGGACTTGTTTTTCCCACGATATTATCCCATTGAGACCTGGGAACATTGATAGGCTCCCGCAAATGTTATTATGTGCTAAAGGTAAGATGGTGAGCATGGTTGGTTAACATTGTACATTTGACAGTAGCATGCTGATGCTAGCATTTAGCTAAAAGCTCCCGGGCCTTTTTACAGCTTCACTAAAAAAGCTAGAATGGCCTGTTTCCATATCGTGTGCACTGGCAGATGAGAAACATCAGCTCTGACAACACCACTGGGGCTACCAATTATAACTGAGGAGGCAAATGGATCCAAGTGGCATGTCAAAACATTAATAGCAGATTTGTAGAAGTAACATTGGGAATACATTTTGGTTATGTATTATATTAGCTAACAGCTGAAGGGAATACTAAGAGCACAGTGATGGTTCTACCTGGGCCCATGTTACATTGTTATGATGTTTTATCGTGCAGCCAACTGCCCCATAGAATCACTTCATCAATACAGTTATACTGATGGGTAGAAATGACGTCTCTACACCACACTGTTAACTGTCCAGCAGTCGGTTAAGAAGTGAATGTTTGTGTTTCAGTTGTACAAGAAGAGGACAGAGACGGCTAAGAAGGAGTATCTGAAACAACTAGCTGCCTACAGGGCCAGCCTGGTCTCACAGGTACCACACACACACACACACACACACAGTGATTCCTCTAGTTATTAGCATTCTTTTCATTACCTCATCTAAGTAAATGTGTCAAACTCATTTTCTGTTCTGCTTTTCTTGTTCTCCAGAGTTACAACGATCCATCTGACATGAAGCCGCCCCTCTCCCATACCTCCACATCTTCCTCTGCTTCTACCTCAATGTTCACAGCCAAACCTTCAGTGTACCAGGGCCACCCAGGCCACCCAGGTCACCCAGGTCACCCAGGCCAGCACCCTTCCCCCGGCCCACACGGCCACCCTCACCCCCACCCTCTCCCTCCTCAGCACCCAGGCATGTACATGTCCTACCCTCACCCCTCCCACCCATCCCATCCCTCTCACGCCTCTAGCCCCCACATGGGCCCCCCTCACCCCCAGATGCACCCCCAGCTCCAGGCTCTGTCCACCAGGGGCACGGTGCCGCGGTCCAGTGTGCCCCCCCACCAGGGAGGCCTGTCCATGGGTAACATGGCGGCGGC